>PVIR01042873.1:0-12028 GCA_004026965.1 Petromus typicus | reverse complement strand
TCCTGGCCACACTGGCCACGGGCAAAACGGCCATCTCCTACAGCCACTGTGCTGCCCAGTTCTTCTTCTTCACCGTCTGTGCAGCCTCAGAGTGCTTCATGCTGGCCGTGATGGCCTACGACCGCTATGTTGCTATTAGCAACCCACTGCTCTACGCCGTGGCCATGAATCCCAGGATCTGCTGGAGTTTGGTGGCGGGAGCCTATGTGTGTGGGGCGTCAGGGGCCACCCTGCGTACCACGTGCACCTTCTCCCTCTCCTTCTGTGAGGACAATCAGATCGACTTCTTCTGTGACCTCCCACTCCTGCTGAAGCTTTCCTGCAGTGACACAGCAAACGCCGAGATCATCATTGTCGTCTTCGGCAACTTCGTGATTCTGGCCAGTGCCGTGGTCATCCTGATCTCCTACCTGCTCATCATCGAGGCCATCCTGAAGGCGAAGTCCTTGGGAGGCAGGGCCAAGACTTTCTCCACATGTGCCTCCCACCTCACTGCTGTGGCGCTTTTCTTTGGGACCCTCACCTTCATGTACATCCGGAGCAGCTCGGGCAAATCCCTGGAGGAAGACAAGGTGGTGTCTGTCTTCTACACCGTGGTCATCCCCATGCTGAACCCTCTCATCTACAGCCTGAGGAACAAGGACGTGAAAGCCGCCATTAAGAAGGTCACTGGTAGATTCCAGGGGTCCCAGAGCCTGTAGACCTGAGGAAAGGTCCTCTCAAGGAGACTTTCCCAAAAGTACTTAAGGTGGCTTGGTTCAACTTGGAAACATCATATAATATTTTAAAAAGTGCAGAGCCTGTATGTTTTCCGTTGGAATGACAATTTGTTCTCATACCTGTACATCTTTGCCAGCACTCACATCAAGTATAGCCTGTATCTCTACAGATTTATATAAAATAACATAATTATAATAAAATTATAACAAAATTATAACACCATTATCTGGAGCCCCTGAGTGAGAGTGAGGCCTGAATCACGGGTTCTGTGCTCACGTCAGATAACAACAACATAGCGGAGTTTCAAGGTCCTCACCAGACATGGCTTTTCCCTTACTGGTGGTTGTGACTAATCTGTTAGTAATTTTCTATCACAAAGCAGTTTCATTTCCACCGCTCAGGAATGACCCCATGGTCTTTTTTTTTTAGATTTTTTGAGACAGGGTCTCACTTTGTGGTTCAGGCTGGCTCTGAGCTCAGCCTCAAACTCACATCACAGCAATCCTCCTGCCTCTGCCTCCCGAGTGCTGGGATGACAGGCGTGAGCCACCACGTCCGGCACTGTGGTATGTGGTACTGGTTGCTGCTGGGCGTGAGTCTCCACACCCAGTATGGTATGTGGTTACCGGGGATCGAACCCAGGTCTTTGCGCTTGCAAGAAAGGCACCGAAACCACTGAGCTAAATCCCTGGCCCGACCCCGTGGTCTTTGATGGAGCTTCCTCTCCAATTCTTTTGTGCAGACTGTTTTGAGACAGAGTCTGGATAAGTCACTAATTTTCACAGGCTTGGCTCAAATTTGGGACCCTCTTGTTTCAGCCTCTCAGAGGGCTACAGATAGAAGTGGGTCCCTCCAGGCTCAGCTGCAACCTTTCCTTCTATTCACCATTTGATTAACGGATAAAAATTGGGGATGTTTTGATGTTTTGATACATGTATGCAGAGCAATGACTCCATCCTGTCACGGTTCTCTGTGTCACTGGCTTCCCATCACTGTGATGAGAGCTTGGGACGAGCAACTTAAAAGAGACATTTACTTTGGCTCACAGTCCAGAGGTTCTAGTCCTGGCAAGCTAGCTCCATCGCTTTGAGACCTGTCACAGACAGAGTCATTACAGCAAGAGGACCCGAGGGAGAAAAGCCGCTAGATGCATGGTGGAGAGGAAGCAGAGGAGTGACGTCAGGAAAGAACAGGGCCGGCCATCTCTGAGGCCCCGCCCTATTCCACAGACTTCATCTATGCTCCTCCTCCCGTCTCTGGCACCTCCTGATGGCACCACCACATTGTGATTCACCAGTAGATCAGTGATCTGATGAGGTTAGAACCCTCGTGTTCCGAGGGGAGCCAAGTCTGCACTGAGCCGTCTGCGGGTTGTTTTGGATGACTGTTACAGGAAGGATCATGAAGAGGGAAGTGATGTTGAGAGGCACTGTGACTTCTCACCTGAGTGTCCCCAAAATACCGCGGGGATTCTCTCATCCCTCTGGCCCCCTCATGGACTTGTTATATCTGCATTGTATTTGGTGCCTCATGGCAGCTCAAACGGTGTGGTGGTATCGAGTCATCCCTGAGATGTTTGGGAAGAGATGTGTTCTGCCACAGTGGTAAAAGTTACTTCTGTTCTGAATTTTAATTTCTGTTCTACCAAAGGAAGACAGTGCAGGGGTCAGATGCACCTCAAATCTCCTTCTCACACTGGCCCCTGTTTTCAAACAAAATAAGACAAAGCACTCATTTTGCTTGAGGATTAGAGCTCTCCAGATTTTCTATGTAAATGGTGTTCACTGTGCGCCACAGTTTGTGGTACATATTGCTCTATTTCATTTAATTCCAGAAGTTTTGCAATTTCTTCAACTCATCGATTATTCAATAGTGTATTATTTGATCTGCATGTGTTTGTAGTTGCAGTGGTCTCTTTTGTTGTTTTCTTATTTCACTCCATTACTATGTGATAATAATTTCAGGTTTCTATGTGTTTTTTTTAAGAAACACAATGTAATGTGTTTCTAAAATGTAATCAGTTTTGGCGAAAGTTCCAGGAGCTGCTGAGTCTAATGTGAGTTTTGCAGCTGGTAGATGGAATACTTTTAGGTCTGTTAAATCTATTTGACTTATAGTGTAGGTTAACTCTGATATTTCTTGTCAGACTTTTTGTCCGATTGAGCTATTTGTTTGTGAGAATGAAGTATTGATGTCAACTGTCATTATTGCATTGATGCTGATCTGTCCTTTTATGTCAAGTACTGTTTGCTTTATGAAGTCAGGTGTACCAACATTCACCGCATATGTATTTATAGTCATATCTACTTGATGGACTGTTCCTTTTATTGGCATGTAGTGACCTTCTTTGTCTCTTCTGAATTATTTTGGCTCTAAGTCTGTTTTTCTCTATTCTCCCATCAAATAATTTTCCATCAGTTTTGTTTCTTTATTTTTTTGCTTAAACCAGAAGTTCATGAAGGTTTATTCCTTTAGTTTCACTGAAATTGAAAAAGTACTTGTACTTCTTAGTTTGCATACTTTAAGAGGAGAATTTGAATTATCTAGTTCCCTGTATTTTGAGGAGGGAAGTAAAAAAAATTAAAAACTTAGACTGTAGCACATAGTAACTGTCTGCTAAGAAACACTGCACTTTACTCCAACCGTCCTTTTTGAACTGTGGCAGATACTTCAGCTTAGTAATACGATAAACAAAACTTCTGGCCATTGATGTGGCCATAAGCAGGCACTGCTAGAGGACTTGATGTCTTATTTCTGCTCATCATTCCCATAGCAACAGCAGAAGAAAATAGCACAGCTTTTAGAAATAGCACACAAAACACCTGTGCCCATACAGCACCAAGTCCCACACTGCCAACCATGTTGAAGGAGTAACAACTGAGGGTCTTGAGGGTCCACCCCCTCAAGACCACCTATCAGTCACACCTGGTCTTACCTACAAGAGTGAACACCTCTTGAAAGACCTGTAGACTGGACAACCTGGACTCTGACACAGACTGCACTGTATCGATTCCCACTAATCACAGACCAAGGAGACATAGGGAAGCATAGAATACAGAATCACAAGAAATGTGAAAAAGCCAAAATAACTCTTCTAGCTATTAATAATGCCAGAGTAACTGATTACAATAAAGCAAATGAACAAAACACCAATGAATTAAATGTCAATCAAAATGTCAATATAGAGATTATGTACAGGGAGAGATTTAGCATTTACAACCTGAAAATTTTCCAAAGGCACTACAGTCAGAAGGTTCCCCACATACAAAGGATTAACAGAAGGCCCTGCAGCCGACACTGACTACATCGCTCCTACCATAACTTGTGTAGATGCTCCTACCTGCAGCCGCATGGGCATGATAGAAAGCTGTATTAGGGACCTAGGTAAACACCCAAGAGATGGGCATTTGTTGAGACTCTTCTAAAACAGAGAGGGTCTGTCTTGGTCTCTTTCAGTGTTGATGGTCTAGAGTTCTCTATTTTTATAGAAGGTTCCAGACAAGAAGTAGGCAAATTAATTGAAAGAAATATTACGCAAAGGTCAAATTTGGGGGGGGGGGGAGAAACAGACATTCTACAACAGTTGTGGATTATTAAAATGGTAAATATTTTCATTTCTGAGCAGAAAATAATTGGGACAGTCATCTAATATCTGACACTGAACAGGAAAATCCTTCACTTCTGGGATGTGCACTACTCTTGTTCTCTTCAAGCCAACCAACTATATTGAGTCTATGGCCACAAGAATTATCAACATAGTTCTAGATCTCATTCTTTAAGGGGTCCTTGATTTTAAAGTTCCACCCTTCCTGCTACACCTCAGTTTCTATTGTATATTTGTCTGTGGGAAGTAGGGCCAAGGGGATGTCCAACACCATACACATTTTCTTCTTTTTTCTATTTTTAATCAACACTGCAAACTCTTTGGGGTATAGAACTTCTGTCTGATGTCACAGAGCTAAAAAAAGAGCATAGTCATAAGTGAGACACTACCACCTCCAGCTTTCTGCTCCCCCGTGCAGCTATGCTGGTCTACCAGTTGTTCCTTTTTTATCTTTTTTGTCACAGTGCTCATGAAGCTGTCTTTTACACTTTATTCCAAATTATACATGATAATCATATTGAAGGGAGAATAAGTTTTTTTCTTTCATGCTATGTGTAACCTTTCAACTCGTTATGAGGACTATGAAAAGAAGGCAACATCAACCTAAAAAAGTCCAACACAACAAAGGAAATAATCATAAGAGTGAAAAGTGGACCATAAATTGGAGAAAATATTTTCAAACCATATATTTAATAAGGGATTAACTTCCAAATATACAAGAAACATCTATAACTCAATTGTAAAATAATTAAAAATGAGTAGAAGAGCTGAATGGACTGTTACCCACAGAAAACTTACACAAGGTATAGAAAAAGGTTCTTTCCATCATTAGTTGTCAGAGAAACAAAATCAGAATCATAGTGAGGGAGCGCCTTATGCCTGCCAGGCACCAGCACAAAAAAGTACAGGTGAAAAAACAGAAAGTAGAAGCTTTGCAAGTCATTTTTGAGCATGTAAATTGGTGCAGCTTTTCTGGGAAAGAGCATGAAGTTGCCTAGGAAAATTAAACATAGAACTAATGTAAAAAAATGTCCTGCCCAAGTCTCCTGTGTGTGGAAGGTCACTGGATTGTGGGGGTGCTACGGTCATCCGTGGATTTGTCCGCTGGTGAGTTCCATGGCTAGATGTCTTGTCAGGAGGCAGAGCCTCACTGGAGTAGGTCGATGGGGGTGAGATCTGGTGTGTTCTTGCCCCCAGCTCCTCTATTTGTTTGGGAGACAAAATCATACGGAAAAATGGCTGGTGTTCGCCCGGGACAGAGGGTGAAAGAGACAGTTGCTCACAATAATTGAGGAAACTTATAAGGGCCAATTGTCATACTAGTTACATGAACTTATATTTGACCAAAGCTTTAGAACTATGTGTCAAAAAGTGTGCATACTATCATTTAAAACTTTATCTTAAAACAGAGAGAGCCAGTAACACGAATATATGTATCCACACCTGACATATACTGTTCAGTCCCACATGTAATTTAATTGCTTCGTCTCTTGAAAATTGAAGGAAATGCTGTAGACTTCCTCAAGAGAGGATGCCCCAAGAGAGCTGTGTGCCCTGACACTTTCTGCTTTTACATGCATTAGTCCCTAACGTCAACCTAATTCCAGGTGACCTTATTCTAGAGAGAGTAGATGCTGAGACCCCCCATTGACTAGCCTTCATGCTAATGCTCATTAGGATATGCAGGTTTCTTCAAACTTAAAGATTCGCAGAGTGGCTCACTATCATAAAGAAAAATGCCACCAAATTAAAATCACATTGGGAGGCTTCAAAATAGTAACCACTTAGCAGGTAGTTTTGTAGACTCCTCTTTACTCGAAAAATAATACTGTGGATTCTGGTGGAGAGATGGTGTTATGATGTTTCCTTACACATATGGAAGATGTAAGTACAATAAAGGTTAGGGGAAGGATGGCTGATAGATTCAGGACTTAATACATGTTAGGGTCTTTACCACCCCTTCTCTGCCTGTGAGACATCAGCACTGACAGCTTATAAGAGAACTTCTCAGGAAAGTCATCGCCGTGTGGAAGAATTTATGGTTTCAAACTCACTGCTCGAGACTGACTGTCATTTCTCTCTAAGGCAAGAAGGTAAGCGTCTATGTTCAGTATAAACTTTTAGTCAAAAGTGTAATTCATGCAAAAGTACTGGAATAGCTGTACCCATTTGAGTTATCTGAGCAGAGAAATCAAGGTTTTGAGTGTTTGTCTAAAACACTGAGGAGCATCTGGGATATAAATACTAAAACCAAAGCAAGAAAGTTTAGTGTTGCTAAACGTCATGCTCGCCACCTCACTGCTCCATAAGTTCTTCACCTAAAATTACAGGTGGTGCTCTGAACAGGTGATAGCAGCAGTTTGTTCTCAACTTGTCGATTCCTTGTTGGAGATTTAAAAAAATAAAATAGACAATGAAAGGACGTGTCTTCAAACTCCTCCTGAGTGAGTGGAACCTGAACTTCACTGCAGCCCTTTAGCATAAGGCCACTGCCTTGGGAGTGTTGGCATATTTATGAATATTCACAATGACGTGGTAGAAACAGCAACATCTTAATTAGGATGAAATTAAATTTTAGTATGGGATCTTGAATCTTCTTAGAGCTACTAAAGGAAGATTAAGGGGTGTAGAATATCATTTATCTCCACAAATTATTAGTTGACTTAATGGTACATAAGACAAACACTATAACTGACATATACAAAGACACCTAAACACACGGCCACATGTGTGTTTACATGTAACTGTCCTGTGACATAGAACATTGTATGTGTTAAAAGTGCTTTATATGTACAAGGGGCAAACAAAATTCTCATGGCTAGATTTGCAAAGTGAGGTGAGTAAGAAATAGGATGACAATAATAGGGAATTACAGTTAGTAGAAGATGGAGATATTTCCAAAGGCAATAAATTAAAATAAGTGGATTTAAACTACTGGTCCTATACACCCACTGTTTCACATATAAAGTTTTAAATTTTAGATATTTAAATCAAAACAGATGCAGAGGGCAAAGGTAACCCACAAGCTGTAGGTTTATCCTTTGCCACCTGTGAGTCAAGTGTGGGATGATTGCAAAGAGATGAAAGAGCACTCTTCAGCTGAAGCTCAGATACGAGCTCAGGAGAGAAATTCAACAGAAGATACACTCCCACAGAGCGGAGAGGCAGCCAATCAGACGGCAGACTGTGAACAGTGAGTCCCGGGGCGCACACGAAATCCCTGGGGCCCCAGAGAAAAACCAAAGCCAACTTCACACCCAAAGCTCTACATGTTACAATCCCCCCCAAATACACACTTTCTCCTGAGGGGCTTGCCGTCCTTGGGATGACTGCACACCACTACTAACCCACATTTCCCATTCCGACAGCAGCATCTCATGTAACCTTCACAGTAACACCGTGAGCTCAGGTTGCTACTGTCTTCATTTTGCAGATGAAGAAAATCAGGTTCAGGAAACTTGATTAGGACAGGCGACAGTTGGGCTGTCGTGCAGAGCTGGCCAGCGGCTCTTCCCAGCCTGAGCTCTGCACTGAGGCTGTGCGTCCCGCCCGAGCCACCCCACTGGTGAGCCAGACAGTGTGGCCCAGAGATCTCCCCGCATCTGCTGCCCATGGCTCTCTCAGTACTTCATTGTGAGAACCCAAACGCACAGCTTCAACTAATAGGGACAGAGGATAATTGTAAATTGATTCCTCTGCAACTTGATTTCAGTCTAATTCAGGTCATTAAACTCGGGGCCGTTCTGTCTGGTTCCAAAGTGTGGTTTGCCAATTAATACTTCCCTAAACATGATTACATGTGGCTAGACCTCTGCAGCTTCACAGTCGAGATGGAAGAAGCAGAGCTTCATGAATGTGTTGGGAAATCAAGGATATAGATATAAAAGTGCAGAGAGCTGTCCTTGGCACACTGAGTGTACTGAGTCTGAAGTAATGAATCGATCGCTTTATGAACTCAGAACTGTCAGTGAAGAGCATTTAACATTTTAAACCTCAGCTCACAAGGATATAAAACTTTAAAACCTAGAGATGTTGCAAGAAGAGCCTCATTCAAGTCTGGAGAGCTCTTTCGTCATGAAGTTTTTCAATTTTGTGGTTAAGATTATGCTTCACTGATTAAAATTTTGAAACATATATAATTGAGATACTAAAATAATGTACATGACATGGAAACATTCTAATTTCACTGACGTTGCTACTAGTTTAAGGCATTTTTGTTACTTCCCTTTTCTGCAGGGCCATTATTGATTCCCGAATAACACTGATGAAGAACAGGACAGGGGTGACAGGGTTCGTCCTCGTGGGTCTCACAAATGCCCCAGAATTACAAGTCCCTGTCTTCATTGTGATCACTCTCATCTACACCGTCACTGTGGCCGGGAACCTGGGGATGGTCCTGCTCATCCTCCTGGACCCTCGTCTGCACACGCCCATGTACTACTTCCTGGCTAACCTGTCCCTGGTGGACTTCTCCTCCTCCTCGGTTGTCACTGCCACGGTCATGCCTGCGTTGATGACAGGAAACACGGTCATTTCCTACAATGCCTGTGCGGCCCAGGCGTTCTTCTTTGGATTTTTTGCCACTGTAGAAAATTACCTCCTGGCCTCCATGGCCTACGACCGCTACGCGGCAGTGTGCAGACCCCTGCACTACACCTCCACCATGACGCCCAGTGTGTGTGCATACCTGACCGTGGGCTGCACCTTTGGAGGTGTCCTGACGGCCTCTGTCATCACAAGTGACACATTCAGTCTCCCCTTCTGTGTGTCTAACGTGGTCCATCACTTTTTCTGTGAAGTTCCGGCCATCATGGCTTTAACTTGCCCTGGCAGACATGTCAACGAGCTGGTTCTTGTGTACATGGCCAGTTTCAATATCTTCTTTGCCCTCCTAGTTATCTTGGTGTCCTACTTACTCATATTTATCACAATCTTAAAAATGCGCTCAGCTGCGAGCTACCAGAAAGCTCTGTCCACCTGTGCTTCTCATTTCACCGCGGTCTCCATCTTCTATGGCACAGCCATCTTCATGTACCTGCAGCCCAGCTCCAGTCACTCCATGGACACTGCCAAAATGGCGTCCGTGTGCTACACCATGGTCATCCCCATGCTGAACCCTCTGGTCTACAGCCTGAGGAACAAGGAGGTCAAGAGTGCGTTCAAGAAGGTGATTGGAAGGACCATGCATTGAAGAGACTGTTCTCTCTACAGTGTATGTGCTTTGTCACTTTGTTAGTACGTGGCTGTCTGCACAGATCAGGTCTAATGTCTCGGTCCTCCAAACTGTTCTGTGGGTCTATTGTTGATTTTTATGCTGGGCTTGGACTGGATTTGTAGCTAAAACTTGGCTGCAGAGTTTGAAGTCATTCTAAACTCCTTCTAGCTTTGTTGGGGTTTTGCCCATTTCCATCCTTCAGGGTTACTTTGTCTGTTCTGTCTTTTGTGGTTGTATGCACACTGTGTTTTGAGAGGCATAATACGCTTGACATGCTTATGCCTATGAATGACCTAAATAATTAATTGCAGTATCAGGCTATAAATTTACAGCTAATAATGCATTTTTCCTCACTTATAATGAGAAAAAATAGTGAGCAACCTTGCTTGAAATGATAGGATTGCTGTTGTGTTGGCGTATTTTATTGAGAGTCACAGAGTCAAAGCATCTTAAATGAATGAACATTTCTGGCTTGACTGAAGTCATTTTCTAGAGCCTATATTTCCACTTCTTGCTTTTCATTATAATCAGTTACTAATAGTAGAATAAAAGTGCAGGAAAACTAAAGGAATTTTCAAAAACATTCACAAGGCCATCAGCGCATTTTAAATAGTGTATCATAGTATTTTTAAATGCACAGACTTTGAAATGGCAAACGCTCATTAATTCTAAGTGTGGTTGAGTGTCACATTGCTCCCACTGTCTTTTAGCCTATGCCAGTCATTTTGGTGTTGACATTTCCTCACAAACCCCAGCACATTCCCCCTCTCCAGGGCCGGTGGTCCTCTGCTCCCTCTGCAGGCGAAGGTCCCCTCATGCAGTCAGGTCTCCACAGAAACTGTGCGTTTACCTGCCAGCTTCCTGAGCACTGTATCAGAAGTCACCTGCTCACCTTCACACTGTCAGCTCATCTGTCTTATTCTGCACAGTTCTTCCAGCACCACCCTGTTGGCTATTTATTTGCTTTCTTGCTCTCGTCTCAAACTAGAATTCAAGCTCCACAAGTATGGAACCTTCATCTGTTTGACCTTGCTCAGCACTTAATAGATACCTGTGTCTTTGAGGAGTCTCAGCAATTATGTATTAGAAGAATGAATAATATAATTAAGTTTAGAATCTAGCCACACTGTCATAATGAATCTGTGAGTTACAGCAAGTTACCTGTAACACAAACTGTCTAAACAGACAGCATTTGGACTATTGGAGGAAATCATGCTTTTAACAGTTAATTGCTTTCAGTTACATGAGTTGAAAAATTTCATTTTTAGTTCTGTAAGTCAATTTCACTGGGCTTTTAACCTTATCAAGTGAAAAAGTTTCAATACTCCTTCAGAATTTTTACAGTTGTGTTTCTTGGAATAGTTAGAAGAATTCATACCAAACTGTGAAAAAGTGTACTGTCAGGTGTTTTAAGAAAGGAATCATTTTCGTAACAACAGCCTATATGCACATTAACTGGAGACAGGAGAAAGAAGATGTGGTTTTATAAAAAATAAAATGAAGTATTATTCAGCCACAGACAGTGATGGATTAGTCATTTGTACTTAAATGGGTGAGCCTTGAGCCCGTACACATAAGTAAAATAAATAGGGCACAGCTCTGTAAACACTATATCATTTCTCTAGTTTGAGAAACTGGAAGTGTAAATGAGGCCCAGAATGTATGGCATGTATTGTGAAACAGGAAGAAAATGTTCAAAGGGAAAGGAGAAAAGGGGGCAAGGGGAAAGCAAAAAAGGGAAAGAAAAAATTTGATAGTAAGAAAGGAAACAAAGCTTATATACATAGAGGTTGGGGATAGTGAAATGGGAAAAAATGAGAATGAAGATACATCATGTACGAGTACAAATTCTCAGTGATGAATGTGATCGTAATGTATACCTAAAATGTACCAATAAACTCAACAAAGGAGAAAAAACAAATAGTTTAATTTATTGGTTTATTTTTGTACATTGAACCATCCTTGTATTTCTTTAATGAAATTATACTTAGGTGTGATATGTATTTTTAAACTTTTAATACTTAATATAAATGTACAAAGTACAAATAAACACTATCATTCATATCAAATTATAATGAAATTTCACATCAAAACTACAATTAGATAACAAATAGGATGGCTATAATTTTAGATAAAAACAGCAAGGGTTTAGAAAAGTTGGAACCCTTCTGCACGGTTGGTGGGAATGTAAACTAGTACAATCATGCTTACTTAGCATGAAGATTCCTCAGAAAACTAAAATGAGAAGTTCCATTTGACACAGTTATTCCCTTTCTAGATATCTTCCCAAAAGAGTTTGCTTAAAAAAAGAAAAAAACACTGCATACAATGTTAGTCTTGGAAAATGCCTATATGCCTGTATCAATGGATGAATTGATAAAGAAGATGTGGTACTGTGCATAGTGAAGAGCTGCTTGCCATCAAGAAGGATAAACATGAGTCTTTTGTGGGAAAATGGATGTACTTGGAGACCATGTATTAAGTGAAAT
>PVIR01042872.1:0-12032 GCA_004026965.1 Petromus typicus | reverse complement strand
GCCAAGTTGCTGCTTTCTGCCTGCCCCCCATGGAGTGTTTCTCTGTGTGATGCCCTCTGCCAGACCATCCTGCCCTGGAGCCAGCCAACTAGGAACTGAAATCTCTACAGAGTGTAAGCCGACATAAAGCTCTTCTCCTTTAACTGGTGGATGTCGAGTATTTTCTCTCAATAATAAGAAAAGCACCTTGGTTCCTTGTCAATACAATTCCTTTCAATCACTTTGTCCTAAAATCCTCTGACCATTTCTAGATCCTGAATCAAAGTACTAATATTTCCACACATAATGTTCCAGAAAGAATGCTAGAAATCAGCAACAGTAAGTAACCATCTTGCCTCTGAAAGCTAAATACTGTTTTTATAGGATAGCTCAATAAATACCTAAGGAAACTAGAGATGGTTCACAGAAGAGCAATGTCCTCACCAAAGAGCTTGGCGCTGCTCTCTTTGAGAGTAGGCTAAGTCCTTGCAAGCTAAATAAATGTTTGCATTTAGCACCTGTGTAGGGAAGGAAAAAAATCCTATAATATGCCTTGAGCCCTATAAAACTGAACATGTGTCTAGTTATTATCATTCAACCTTTCAGATTTAAAGTGTAAACAGATTCTGGATGGTTCCTATCAATTTCCACCTGAAAGTATCACCTCCCATAATGCAGCTATAATGGGACTGTCCACCGTTAGTAATCCTGGTATTATAAAATCTTTGCCATTATAAACAAAATCCCCTAATAAATTTGCTCAAGAATCCACATATGCTAGGAAGGTATGTTAATTGACAAAAAGAACACTTCATATTTTACAACTAGTCCGCATCTATGGTGTAAGGAAGCAAGGAAAGGCAGAAGGGGAGTTTAAATCCTCAGTCTTTCCTGACAAAGTAGTATGCTATACCACGAAATATTTTGCTCTTCCCCCTGCAAAGGTTAGCCCTCTTCCATTCTCAGAGAGTACATTCTCACTAGCTGCTCTATCAATGAAGCCAAGTTCTCTTAGTACCCTGACACTCTGGAGCTGCTGACAGAATTCAAAGTTGCTCCATCAACTGTCCCCTGCCCTGCTGACCTGGGCCACAATACCCTGTGTTCCCTGTCAATCAAGAAAATCAATCACTCCTTTACTGTAGTTTCACAACTGTAGATGTAATACCACGACCCTAAGGGTTCATCACTCAGTACTAAACAAAATTAGAGTCCATCGGCTACAGTTTTGATATGTTGACAGCTGGGCCCACAACAGTCTTCACACTTGAAAAGTCAGTTCAAAACAAGTCCTGGAGGCAGAATCTATATAAGTTTGAAACGTGCTTCAAAAACAAAGAGCAAACTAACTCTTACCCTTAGGCTACTCTTGTAACCTCAGCCCATTTCTACCCACTTCAGAAAGCACATCATCCCCTAAGGGCAAGGGAAGGACAGACAAACGACTCCAAGTGACAGTAAAAACCCTGTCCCAGTGCACCTCCAGGTTGCAATTTGTGTTAGGGATGGTGAAATCTGTTTTAGGGGTAGGTGGACTTTCCAGCTTCCTGAACTTCACATATAACATCATCAAGAATAATGGAAAAAAATGGAGATCTTTTCATTCTTAAGTCTTCATTACAGATTCTGACCCAATATAATGTCATCCCAATATTTATAATCAAGGTGAGCCCAAGTTAAACTAAGCTGGGCATATTTAAACAAGAGACTGATGTTCTTGAGGACCTGTGGTTTGAGAAGAGAAAGTTAATGATAGTTATTTCAAGTTAGAGTAAACTTAGTTAACTTCAACTGCTGTTTAACGGACATTGATTACATAATACAAACATAAATTCAAGAGTAAGTAAAATAAAAGTTTCTGCTGATGTAAAAAGGAAGAAAAATTTCCTAGATAATGCTTTTAAGAAATTTTGGCTAATGATCCTTAGATGCTAAAATAGATTATTTGGGTTTTAGACTAAGAATTATAAGCAGATAATTTGTCAATTACTAGCTACCATTCTTACAAAAAGCTATAAAGTAACTTATGCTAACTAGAGTACTTTTGAAATTTCTGAGAGACATGGGAAAGTGACTCAAAGTCACCAATGCTTTGGACTGTGCACAGAGATATGATTCGACTCTAGAAAACAAGGTGTCAGGGTTTTCTCCTTCAAAATGTAATGTACAGACTCAAAATACTTGCTGTTCAAAGCACAGGGTTATATTCTTATGAAAGCATAACAATAATTTACTCACACTGCCATTCGTGTTCATATTTTTACAATTCACCTGGAATTATTTCTCTTCATCAAGAATTACCAGCAATGAACACAAAATAGGTGGAGCTTGTTAACAAGATAACTTGGGACAATGAGAATGAAATGGTAAAGATGATGATCAGCTTCCTTTGCATTTGCCTTTGTATCACTAATGGTTTATACTGGGATGTGGAACTACAAAGACCATGATCAAGACATCAGCACCTGCTATCTGGTGAGAACGTTACTAATGTGTCCTCAGGGGGTAAAAGGCAAAGTGCCGACACCAGACAGTCACTGGGTCCTTGTATGACAAAGGATGGCAAGCTCACTCTGGCAAACCTTTTTAACAATGGCATTAACCCATCTCAAGGACCTGAGCCCCTCCCAGAGCTCCAGCTCCATACCCAACACCACCTCCCCGGGATCAGTTTTACAATATATTCATTTTCAGCATGACACACAGACCTGGGCGTATGTACTTAAAGCAATGAAACTGTAAGATACTATAAAACTTCTAACTTTATGTAAAGACTGAATAAAGAAGTGTTTCCTAGTCAAATGAGCAAACGATCATAACTAAAAACATAAGCATTATGACTAGACTCAAAGTTTGTAAGGCAAAGGGATGTGCTTGTCTCTCAATCTCCAGACCAAGCAACACACCTGGCAAACAACAGATGCACAATAATATTCATCAAAGAATAAATCAATGACTGAAGAGTTCGTCTTCATTTAACAGGGCCTGTGTCAGACTCAAAGTTTCCAGCCTTGCCTGTTTGCAAGCTGCTCACTATTCTTTGATGGCATCAGGCACCTGTATAGTTTTCATGGTTGTCCTTCTATTCTAAATTAAAAATAAGGGCCTTGGAATTAGACAAATGTAATTGAAATCTCAGGTTTGTTACTTATTATCCACATGAATTTGAGATACTTTGGCATCTGAGGCTATGAAAGTGTGGATGATTACAACAGGACATTCAGTGAGATAACACAAGTATCTTCATGGTGCCTGGAACAAAATAAAACTTAAAAAAAAAAAAAAGTAGTTTTCTTCCCTGGCAATAGTCTCCTTATTTTTCAAATTCAGGCAAAAAGACATTTTACTACCTTTCCCTCCTTAAACCCATATATTAATAATAATGATTCACTTTTCATTTAACAGTTAATAAATATTAAGTATGAAGAAAATGTAATCTGGCTTTTTTTATTACCTGAAAAATTTCATGTAGGAACTGGTGCAAAGAAGTTGTGAAATGCATTTTCTAATATGAACCTCAAAGGCCATTCCTGGTGCTGTTTTCTATACCACTAAAGCTAAATGTGTGCTCGTTCACACAAAATAAACTCTGGTACATTTAGAGTGCTCTTCTTTCCAATTAATCTGTACAATTTCAAGTCTTACAAAGTTGCTTTTAATGATGTTAATACTCTGGATGGACAGAAGTATAATCTTAGCTAGTGGCAGAGGAGGCTCAACACAGGTATTCCTCACTTAATGAAGCATACAGTCTATTCTACCTCTGCCAACAGCTGAATTTTGTCTTCCCATGACATTCATACAAAGTCAGATACAGAATCTCAAGAGGAGAAATAAAGTACTCTAAAACTTTGGGGGCCAGTTAATAATCAAAACTTCCATAACTGAAGTGCTAGCTTTCCATCTGCGCTGTCATACCACACAACCCTCCACCTAAATACACAAATGGCTCACGCCAAAGAGACAAAGACAATATAGATTTTTAAATATGATGAGAAACTTAGGCAAAATATTTTATGAATCATTTGGCCATGCAACTCTCTGCTTACAATCTTTTTTTACTTAGTTATTTTTACTATATTCACATCTTTGGTAGAGTACTTTATTGCTCTGCTATCCATTATGAGGACATCCCTACTTATTAGTACATTTACCAAAAGATAAAAGAAAAATATTAACTCTTCTGTTACATCTTTGTTTTAGAAGATGTAGCATTATAACTACATTTTACAGATTGTAAAACAGTGTTTTGGCTTTTCTTAAACTTTAAGACAGTATCATACTATGTAACCCAGGCTAGCCTCAACGCAGTGATCGGAGAATTCAATTAAATCTTCTATGAAACTATGTTATTTTATATGAACACCATGCCTTAAGTTATATTAAAGCATAAATAAATCAATGTGGAATTCAGACGCTAGGTGAAACCATGTTCTCAACTATTGAAAGAGTAACTAATACCAATAATTGAAAAGCCATGAACTTTCCTTGTGATGGCAACATTCAATGACCATTGTTGGTTTGGATTCATAAAGAATACACAAAATATTTTGTGGGAAGAATACAAGAACAAGATACCCAATGTGTCAAATACAGTGAGGTCACATAAGAGGGAAACCATAACCATCCCTAAAGGGAGAGTGGTTGGTCCCATAGAAGACTCATTCTAGCAGTTCTGATGAGTGAATATCCAGGGCCCACAGCGCTCTTGGAAGAAAACCAAACCCACTATGCACGAAGGGTCAGACACACACCACGAAAGTGGCAAAAGCCAAGAATGCAGAGAACAACATAACAGCAGCAGCAAAACAGAGAGGTGGAAACTGTACACGGAAAAACGCATTGGGTCATTTTAAGTCTTGATCACCAGATCCTCTCCTCCCCTGACGCCAGCTGGAAGCCTCACATAGCTGATTTTGTTTCCAATCTCCATTGTGATATGGCTATAATTGGTCTTATTGCCCAGAGCAATGTCAAGATGTTCCAGAGAGTTGTAAAGTTATAAATGTCTTCTTTAGATTTGACACATGAGAATTAAAATGAAATCATTCCTAACTTTTTTTGATTAATCAACTCATGTTCTTCCATGTTATGAATCAGCAGTTAGGGCTTCTAAAATTACAGACTCCTCAAACAAACCAAGACAAGTTTGAGAATAGGATTGTGAATGAAACCTGAAGATGAAAGGTTAAATCTGCTCCCTGGCATCAAAGCCAAAAAATTTCTCCCATTATCCTCTGAGTAACAAGTGCCAGCACCGCAAGCTGTCACGTGAAAACTTTTGGCAGGTCCCTCCTCTGAGCACTGATGAAGCAGAAGCCATAAGGCAGGGAAACATGAAGAGATAATTAGAACTCCCATTTCCCCAGGTATTGGCAACCTCAAGAGGATAATAAAGTGGTACTGCTTTATTATACCGTAATTCCCCCCTGTTACAAAAACAATGCATTATAGAATAACTTCTTAGGCATTATTGTGTTATCAAGTACTAAGATTTTCCCCATGTGCAAGGAATCTCAATGGGGAAAGAAAGCCGGTCTTCATATGCACTTATATACACCCCATGCTTGGGACAGGGGAGATGGTCATTAAACAGTGAAGAACAAAGAACAGAAATCAAATTATATATACACACTTTTTCGCTGAACCTCAACAGATCATAGGGATATCTTTATCCATTTTTTTCCATTCTGTGCAAGGAAATACTAAGGCTTGAGAAGGAAAATATCTTGTCTAAGGTCTTGTTGCCAAGTTACAGAACAAACCCATTGTTTTGGTCCAAAGTCTTTGTCCTCAGAACCTCTAGACAACTTCTTTTCCACATCTAGGTGGGTTCCCTGCTAATGATTACATTCACAGCAAATCCCACCAAGTTTGTGGTGTCTCTGAAAAGAAGTACTAGCATTTCTACAGAATTTGTATAAAATGTGTGATTTTCAACTTCATGCGTTTTCTTAATTTTCTTATTAGTATGTTTGGGATACACAATACATACAAAGAGCCTTAGGGAATGGGGACGTACACATCACAACTTGGTCCTTTGTATTCTGCCCTCTCCTTCCTTTGGGTTCCTCTAGATCTCCAAATCCTTTCTTTTAAGTCCTATCATTTTATATTTTGCTCTTTAAGTTATTTATGTGTTTAGGTTCTGCATAGAAAAGAAACATTCAACCTTCTGTATCTGATTTACTTACTTAGCATCAGGAAAGTTTAAGTGAAATACTCGTAGTAACTTATGAGCAAACACTGAGTGTCCAGCAGAACAACATGCTGAAGAACATCTTCGTAGAAGAGAAAACAGACAGGAAAATTAAGTGAACCTGAAGTAGCAGGATACAAACCTTTGGTTTAAGGACTGTTTGAGCCATTGAAGAGATATAAGAAAAGGTCACTGAGGCTCCCAGGACATAACTTTATAAAGATGTTGGGGCCGGGGATATAGTTCAGTGGTTCCAGCACCTGTCTTGCAAGCGCAGGGACCCAGGTTCAATCCCCAGTAACCACATACCATACTGGGCGTGGAGACGCACGCCCAGCAGCAACCAGTACTACATACCACAGTGCCGGGCGTGGTGGCTCATGCCTGTAATCCCAGCACTCGGGAGGCAGAGGCAGGAGGATTGCTGTGATATGAGTTGGAGGCTGAGCTCAGGGCCAGCCTGAACTACAAAGCGAGACCCTGTCTCAAAAAACCTTAAAAAAATAAAAAAATTTTTAAAAAAGATGTCTTCCATCCTTCTAAGTGATGAAGGACAAAATATTAATACCAGAGATGGCTTTCAGCTTATTACAGGCCTTGGAGAGAATTGGCATCACTCCTAACATGCTCCCCTAACTCAAGCTACACTTTACCCACCAGGGTTTCCCCTCTCTTGGCCTTCCCAGTTTGCACCCCATGAAACTGATGGAATGAAGGCCCTTTGCTAAGGTCTTGCTGCCTCTAAGTTTACTGATCTTTGCAGAAGCTGCTTTATAAGTTCAAGCACCCAAGGTACTTTTTCCTTGAGTTTCCTCCCATGTATACAGATTTATACAAGGTAATAAATACCACTTGCTTTTCTCTTGTTAATCTGCCTTTTGTTACCAGGGTTCCAACTAAAACCTCAGAGGGGGAGTTTTTTTTTTTTTTTTTACTCACCTCAAACTTCAAAGATGAAGAACAACACTGGTGGAGAAAGTCTTCAATGATCTATCTTTGAAATGTCTTGAATTTTCCCAATTACCAACATATTTCATTTTACACTATTCTTTAATTTCTATTCATTTTAACTCTTTCAGAAGTAATAAATACATCTTATTTTTATTTTTCAAACTACTGTATTCAGTAACACTACAGTATGGTTCACCAGAGAGTTTCAAAGAGTGAAATTTACACAACTGGCTCCTCACTCTCAGGTGGCTGGCAGTGATTTCAAGCAACCGTCACAATTTGGGAAAAATTAAAATATGACAAAAATTATGGCTTGAAGCATCCTGGAAAAAATGATGGAAAAATAGTGAAACATGTCTCTAGATCAGAGGCTCCTGATTCTAAGAATTGTACACACAGTGTACAGTACAGGAATCCAGAATCTCAGTAAAAACCAGTGGAAACAAGCACAATGAGTTATTTTAAAATGTCACCCATGTACATGGCTTCCTGTAAGTGTTAATCTGTATACTATGTCAGGGCAAATTGGACAGAAGTTTATATTAACACATTTTTTAAGAACAAAGGCCAGATAAAACGGAAAAAGGGTAATTTTTAAGACTATGAGCAGTCTGGTATGAGACTGCATGGATTTTTAAAAACTAAAAGAAATCATGGGTAATATTCACACAAAGATAAAACAGTATATGAGGACTCTGAAAAATGCTGAAACTTGAAGCAAAAAGAATTTTAACTTCCATGGCCTCTAGACACTTATCTGCAAATGATTCTAATTACTCTAACAGTGAATATTCCTATTAGTTAATATGTACTCTATTTTATAGCACATACATGATAAATTAATCTCAGCGAACACTATTAATTTAAAATCAGCAGTGAACACATCATTTCCAAGTTTGATGTCAAAAGTTGGTTTTCTTCAAAACAAACAACAATGTAAGAGCTCTCTCAGATCAAATGAAGCACTATTGGATAAACAAAAATAAAAATCCTGATTTGGTTATACATACAAAGGCTTCCTCATTTTTCTATATAACTTTTTATAGAAGGGGAAAAAAAGAATAGTAGATAAGAACTAAGAATGTGAAAACAAAAGTTTGAGGTCAGAAATTTGATAAAAGTTATTTTAACTGAAAAAAAAAAGACTATACAAGATTTTGACAAAATTATATAGAACAGGACCCTAAGCATGTTTGAATAAACCCAAGGAAGACCACCAAATAAAGACATTCTCAAGGGACAAATGACCTGTCTAACTTAAAACTGACAGAGTGAAGTCCCTACCCTCCTGCACTTTATTTCCTCAGTAGTAGAGAAGAGAGAAGTAGAGATAAATATGAAACTAGACTGAGTTCAAGTTCTGCCCTTGTTAGCTGAGCCTTGGCTCTGTGGGGGCTGGGAGACCTACCTGCTCCTCTCAACAAATCAGAAACGCACAGTGTGTATCAGCAGTTCTTTAAAAAGTCATTTTCTGAGCCTTGATTTTTCTCACTCACCTGTGTATCTACCTTGTTTAATCATGTTTGACATTTTCATGGGTTTGGCATAAGGGCACTGAAATCAGAAATATTGTACCCGCCCTCTGACAGCCCAGAGTCAGGTGCAAGACAGACCATTAACACTAAGTTTTATGAGAGAAATACCTAAAGATAGAAGAATAAACACAGAGTCTCCATGACTTCAGGGCCACATTAATTCCTTTACCCAAGTCTGCATTTAAGTTTTTCACCAAAATTGGCATTCAGCTAATAATTTACATTACTCTTAGTCATTTCTTAATGTGTCACTACCACAAGATGTCCTGAATAAATCAAAAATATCTGAATAGAATTAGAAAAATGTTTCATCCAAGTATCCATCTAAATGACTCAAAAAGGATCAGGCGAAAAGGAGGAAGGCTGGGCGTGGTGTAATCCTAGCACAATTACGAGGCCAATACAAGAGTTCGTGCATTTCAGACCTGCCAGGACTACAGAGTTGAGTTCAAAGCCAGCCTGAACTGCACAGCAAGATCCTGTTTCATAAAGCAAAAATAAAAACAAAGACAAGGCGGTGCTATGTACTGGAATCATACACAAAGCTCTTAAGAAGCAGAGCCTTCACAAATAGCAATAAAAATTCAGCTTCTATAAAATGTAGTCATTCTAATCATAAGGATGGTGTTTGAGAGAAGTTATTTCACCAAAGAATCTGTATGAATACTTAAGCCCATAAAACCATACAGAAAATCCACCTCCTCCCAACCCACTGATTGCCTTTCATTGCTAAATATAAAGTCAGTGAAGTCTGCAGATACTTAAAAGAATATTTTTTAAAAATCAGTGAATTATAGAACAATCTAAAAAATGATGTGCAGGAACCCTTGACAAATATCTTTAATGAATATCCTAGACATCTGAGAATACTGCAAGCATCACAAAGGAAGGAGTGGGAACAAAATAGGAAAAAGTAGTGAGAGGAGGGAGAAACACATGAGACAGTTTCAATATACAGTACACAACAAACTACAGCATAGTCACAGACAATATAAGAAATATTAAGGAAATCCTAAGTTAAAAAGCAAAATAGCATAAAGGAGAAGACTCTAAGGGCATATACACAGAAAATACAATAAAATCATGAAAAATACAACTCAATTTTTCCTCTTGAGTAAAATACTTAAAAAAATAAAATATAAATTCTTAAAGCAGAAATGGAGGAGAGGCTTTGCTGAGTCTCTAGAAATACTTCTAACACCTCTGACAGCAAATATGCTCAATTATTTAAGTTACATCTGGTCATTAGATACAGCCAATCATGTGGCTGTTGATTCGCTTTTATACTCTACTTACCCTTCCTCTAAAGTCTATTATTAAGCAACTGGCATTTGAAACTAAAACCTGTAGTGTCTACAGGACCTTGGAATAAAGAGGATTTAGTTCTTTGAACACAGCTTTAGAACATGAATCCATAAAAAAATCTGTGAGCTAGATAGTTACGGTATTTTTATACCCACTGGTTTGTATAAAATCAGGTTCTTTCGCTGTTGTTAAACAGTCTAAATTATGTATTTTATAGCACCAAAAAATATCTGGAATCAAATTTTAAGTCATAACATTTAAGCACATTCTGTAAATGTAAATGAAGCTTGAGGTTTCCTAAGAACAATGCAAGATCTAACATGTAGCAAATGTCTTTGAACTTTTGTGGTCAACTGCATAAAAAAAAATTCTGCCCCTGAAGACTGGCTGTGGAATTAGAGCTCATCAGCTGCAAAGGCTGTTGAAAAGAGCCTAAAATCCCCTCCCATTGATTAAAATTATAAATCATAAATAATTTTTCAAGTGTTACTTGTCTAATTAGTCTACCCAAAATTAATGTTCAAAGTTATGGAAAGATGCGAAGTATGAAAACAAGTCCTTTCCACCCTTCTGGGGTGGACGATGCACTTGTGTTTTAGATCTACACAACCTCCCTTGCCTCCTCCTCCTTATCCTGTCATCTTAACAGTTCAGGTGTGAAGAGCTCAGAAGGGATTTACACGAACTGGGAGAGAACCCTGATGAGCCACTGAGAGGTGGAAAGCCGGAGGAAGGCTGCGCGCCACAGACAGCCGGAAGTGCCCGCCGCAGACAGCCGGAAGTGCAACAGAGAGAGGATAAGGGTTGAAAATTAATCTACGTGGAAAGCTCAACACAATGTCTGCAGAGTACAGAACGGCAGGAATTTCCGTTTTGTTCACTGCTTCAGCATTATGCCTAAGGGGCTATCAGATACTACGTATTCAATTATATTTGTTAAATTGATAAATATTAGCATTAAGCCCATAGTCAGCAACTAGAATTACAATAACAGAATTTAAAAAGAATCGGAGACCAAAAAAGGAACCATGAATAAAAAGCAAACCGAAAACCAAAAAAAGTCCTGAGGACCAAAGGAGAGAAAAATTGAGAAATTTCCATCAGACTGAACACATAGAAGTTGCTAGCTCCCCAGGGAATTTCCTGACGCACTGATACTGACTTATGAACACGTAAAGGAAAATAACATTAGTTATTAGTGAATTAACATTAATGAATTAAAGCATTGGCCAACTTGATGCATACACAGCGATGTGATCATATTCACAATAAGACAGACAGGAGCGATAAAAAGACAGTCACAAGCCCCTCAGAAGACAGAGGATCTGATACTTGCTGTTTGTAAACGATCTGTGAGCCTCTTCTATTTGTGGAGAACTTGACTGCCTTTATTTAGAACTATTTTTTCGAAGATGTATGGATACTGAGGACACAGAACAACTGTGTCTTCCTCTGAAGCAACAGGAAGTTGACCATGCTGAGAGACAGTTAATACTGTGACGAATGGAGAAACATGGGAATGTACAGTACAAATGAACTATTCAGTGTTCCTACTTCCGCGGCCCACAGGGCTCTGCCCAGGCTCGGAAGAGCACACGTAAAGAATCAGACAAACATGTCAATTGTTTCCCAATTTCCTGCCAACAGATTGGCAGAAACAAAGTGAGATCCTAGGAGAAGGAAAACCACAGCCTTGATTTAGTACTTAAAGGTGGCAGGGAAATGCATCTTATACAAATAGGGAAAGGGACAAAAATAGAAGGAGGGGAGGGGTAGGGAATGTGAAGAATTAGATGTGTTATGCTACACAGACCAGCTCCGAAAAGTGAATATAATCATCACATACTGCAAAGGTGAACTAATAGAAAGCAGAAGAGAGATAAATAGCAGGAAAACAAAAAAGCCTCCCATGACCAGATGAAGTAACAGGATTTAGGTTTGTAATGAATCATCTGTTACTGAATTCAACCGTTGCTTCTACAGTGCAGCTACTTCAACTACAGTGACTACAAGTGAGCCAAGTGCATAGACTGAGGGCTCTTGGTGAGCCATCTTGGGCATTA
>PVIR01042871.1:0-12013 GCA_004026965.1 Petromus typicus | reverse complement strand
TGCACTCCGAGGGGCTGAGGCCGAGGTTTGCAAGTGAGATGGAAGCCTGGATAACTTAGCAAGACTGTGTCACAAGATCCAAAAATGAAAGGAGCAATTTCTTCCTTAGGGCATTGGATAAAAGTCCAGGTGTAGGGCCGGGGAGTTAGCTCAGTGGTTCCGGCGCCTGTCTTGCAAGCGCAAGGGCCCGGGTTCGATTTCCCGGTAACCACATAACAATACTGGGTGTGGAGACTCACACCCAGCAGCAACCAGTACCACATACCACAGTGCCAGGCGTGGTGGCTCACGCCTGTAATCCCAGCACTCGGGAGGCAGAGGCAGGAGGATTGTGATGTGAGTTTGAGGCTGAGCTCAGGGCCAGCCTGAACCACAAAGCGAGACCCTGTCTCAAAAAGTCCAGGTGTATATGTTTCTGGGCAAAATGCTTAAGCTATTGTGCTGTTCATGTTAGATTTGCATGCTGGGTGAAATGAACTTAAAGATATTTTTAAAATTTGAATTAGATTAATATTTAAATATCTTCTTTAAAATATAATTAATTTAATTCACAAATTAGAGAAATAGGTGAAAATTTTAAGTCTCAGAGCTGATAAGCTCTTCTCATGGTTTTCCTATACAAAATAATTTTCTAGCTTTCAGATTCTGTAGAATAAGAACTTCTGTTATCACAGTACATGTCTTTGAGCTCTGTAAGGTCAAGACAGAAAGGATCAAAATGCACATGCAGCGGGCATCTTCTTAGCCTGTGAGAAGAGGCCTGGGTCTGTCTCGCCGGTTGAACACCACTACGGTGGAGAGAGGTTATGGTTGATTAAGTATCTAGTTCTGGTTCTTCTGTTTGAATAGCCAACGGTGTTAAAATACCAATGTAGTATACAATCCTTATCGTTAGAAGAAAAAGTTTAGCATGTGGTTAAATCTGTGAACATTTCACGACAAAAGTGGAATTTGTTTTATTTTTAATTGCATTTATTGGTACATTTTCAGGATGTATTAGGATCATATTCCCCATTGAGAATTTGTACCTGTACATGATGTATCTTCATTCTCATTCTTTCCCATTCCCCTGCCCTCACTATAACCCCACCCCTATATACACAAGCTTCCTTTCCTTTTTTTCTTTTTACCATCAATTTTTCCCTTCTTTCTTTTCCACTGACCCCCATTTCCTTTCCCATTTAAACATATTCTTCCTTTTTCATAATGCCTATAATACAATTTGGACCTCATTTATACCATCAGTTTCTCAGACTAGAGAAATAATATGGGTATTTACACATACCTATGTCCTATTAAGGTCTATCCATTTAAGTATAGATGTCTCTAGTTTATCCTTTTTTATGTCTGAGTAATACTTCATTAAAAAAAAAAACCCCACACATCTTCTTTATCCAGGCTCGGGACTAGGGATATAGCTCAGTGGCACTGTGCCTGCCTCACAAATGCAAGGTCTTGAGTTTGATCCTCCCCCCAAATTCTCCACTGTTGGTGGAATGTAACCTGGTGCAACCACTGTGGAAGTCAGTGTGGAGGGTCCTCCCCAGACTCAGATTCAAGGCTCTCTGCTATTTTCCTGCTGTCCATTCATGCATGATTTAAAGGCATAGTCTGACAGTGACATACGTGCAATCATGTTTATGGTAGCACACTTTGTAATGGCCAGAGTTTGGGAACAGCCCAGATGCCCATCAGCAGGAGTCTGGAGGAAAGTGGAATGTACAGGGCATGTGCTTGTAACACTGGACTCAGTGCTATGCTAGGAGAGTTCTCTGGAAGTAGGAAAACATTTATATTGGAAGAAAATGTAGAGCGTTTAAAAAGGGTAGGGGTTTGATAAGAAGTTTTACTTAAGCAGGTAAATTGTTCTATCATGGGAGCACTTTCTTTCAATGAAGATTTTTTCTTGTTTGAAAAATTTATATCTTTTGTACTTTAATTTTAAATTTAATAAAATGGTTTCTTAAGATTAGCTGGGGATATGGATCATTGTGAAAGACATAAGTTCATTTCCCAGTGCAGGGAAAAAAGTGCAAAAGAAACAGAGCCAGGCGTGGTGGTGCAGGCCTGCAATCCTAGGACTCAGGAAATGGAAGTAAGAGCATCTTCATAAGTTCGAGGCCAGCCTGGAATACACAACAAGACTCTGTCTCACTAAAACAAAAACAAAAAACAAACCTACAATGAAAGGAAAGAAAGAAAGAACAAGTGTGAGGCCGAGAACATCGCAATTCCGGACTTCAAATTATACTATAAAGCTACGGTGATAAAAACAGGATAGTGCTGGGGTAGAAAGCCCCAGAAATGTACAGCAGTGGAACAGAATAGAGTACGCAGGAACAACTCCATCCACACTCAGCTATCACATCTTTCAAAAAAGTGCCCAGTCCTTTCACTGAAGAAAAGGTAACCTCTTGGACAAGCGGTGCTGGGAGAACGGACTAATTACGTGTTGAAGATTGAACTGAGGCCCCTATCTCTCACCGTGTACTAAACTAAAATAAAAACAGATAAACAGTCTAAACAGTACAGCAGAAAAACAATGTGCTGGAAGACAAAGTAGGTAAGACAGTTGGAGATATAGGTTCAGGAAAGGATTTTCTGAAGAAAAACTGGTAAGACAAGTCAAACTCCAAGAATCAACACTTCATATCGCAAACAAAACCACCAAGGGAATGAATAGACAGTGCACAGAACAGGAAGAGTTTTTACCAGCTGTTTTTCATGAAACATTAATATCTAGACTATAGAAAGAACTAAAAATATTACACAGTCCAGATTTAAAGACCCAACCAAAAATGGGCGCCTAAAATGAAAAGATACTTCTCAGAAGTTAAGATAAATATATGAAACAATGCTAAATTTCATTGATTATTTGAGATATGAAAATAAAGCAGTGCTGAAATCCCTCCTTCCTCTAGAGAGAAGGGACTGTCATGAAGAAATCGGCCAATAATAAGTGTTGGCAAGGCTGTGGGGAAAAAGGCATTCTTCTTCATGATTGGTGGGAGTGTAAATTGGTACAGCCACTATGGAAATCATTATGGAGATTCCTAAAAAAATCTAAAAGTAGAAATTCCATTTGACCCCATTAGTCCTCTTCTAGGTATCTTCCCAGAAGAGTTGAACATCACACCACAGTGATACATGCATAGTCCTGTCTATAGCAGCACAATTCTAAATAGCTAAATCTTGGAAGTGGCCAATACAATGCTCATCAGATGAATGGAAAAAGAACATGTGGTATTTACAGGCAAAGGAGTCCTACTTTGCTATAAAGAATGATAAACTTGGGCCGGGGATTTAGCTCAGTGGTTCCAGTGTCTGCCTGGAAAACACAAAGTCCTGAGTTCGATCCCCGGTACCACGCACCACAGTGCAGGGCGTGGTGGCTCACGCCTGTAATCCCAGAACTCGGGAGGCAGAGGCAGGACAATTGCTATGAGTTTGAGGCTGACATGGGCTACATAGTGAGCTCAGGGCTAGCCTGAACTACAAAGTGAGACCCTGTTTAAAAAAAAAAATGTAGGTAAGAGACACCTTAAGGCCATAATGTGAAGTGAAGAAATTGGACACACAGGCTTATGTATCACATGGTTTTTCTTATATGCAAAACTCAGTAAGTAAAGTATGAAATAAAAGATAGATAATAGGAAGAGAGAGAGAGAGAGAGAGAGAGAGAGAGAGAGACAAAGACAGAGACAGAGGCAGACAAAGTTTTTCCAGCATGGAATGTGTCTAAAAGTGTATGATGATATAGTATAATGTCCTAGCTTTCATTTTTTTTTTTTTTTTTGAGACAGGGTCTCACTTTGTAGTTCAGGCTGGCCCTCAAACTCACATCACAGCAATCCTCCTGCCTCTGCCTTCTGAATGCTGGGATTCCAGGCGCGAGCCACCACACCCAGCACTGTGGTATGTGATGCTGATTGCTGCTGGGTGTGAGTCTCCACACCCAGTATTGTATGTGGTTACCGGGGATCGAACCCGGGTCCTTGTGCTTCCAAGACAGGTGCCAGAACCACTGAGCTAACTCCCCAGCCCTCTTTCATATGTTTTGGCCTATTGATTGGATTAATCTCTACATGTGTTAATTAATTTTATAAGGGCTTATAAGTCAAAGAATCTGATTCTTAAAATGTAAGAATAAATGTAAAATCATTGAAGTAGAGGGGAAAAATGTAAATAGTATTGAAATGACTTATGTAAATGTACCTACCAGTTCCCCACACTGAATACAGTCATACACTGCAACAAGTACTAATAATAATTCCAGGGGATTTAGCTCAGTGGTTCTGGCATCTGCCCGGCAAACACAAGGTTCCGAGTTTGATCCCCAGTACCACATATCACAGTGCCAGGCGTGGTGGCCCATGCCTGTAATCCCAGCAGTTGGGAGGCAGAGGCGGGAGGATTGCTGAGTTTGAGGCTCACATGGGCTACATAGTGAGTTCAGGGTCAGCCTGAGCTACAAAGCAAGACTCTGTCTTAAAAAAATTTTTTTTTAAAGAAAGAGCATGTCCCTTAAGAATAGTACTTGTTAGAAATATTAGGAAAGCCAAGGAGAAATATACAAACAGAAAGGAAGAGTGTTGTTCCTTTAGGATAATAGAGTTGCAGGTGGAATCAGATGTAGCTCAGGTTAGGATCTCAGCTACTGAAGCACTCTTGTGGCCAAAGAGAGGTCTCAGAATTTTAAAGGGATTTATACAGAGGGGAAAAATAGGGAGAAGGGTACTCAGGTAGCCCTGAATAGCACACATGATAAAGCTTCACAACAGCATGCTTGTAGGTACTTCTCAGGAGTTTGTGCAAAGCTCTTAGAGTAGACCTGAAGATTTTGTGGCTTGCATTAGCCACAAAGAAAGGGGACAACAGGAAAGGAGCATTCAGCACGAGGATGCAGAGAGCCTTCAGCCTTTACTTGCTGCCATGAAAAAGCCCTGACTGGACAGGACACTTGGTGTGAGGTTCTTGGGCCAGAGTCTGTCGAGGTGGTGACAGCCAGGGTACAGTGCCTCCTTCCTGCAAGGGACAGTGCTTGCTAAGGTGTTGCACTGTGCACTAAATTTTGGGGAACAGTTTGAACCCTCTCCAACCCTTTCCTTGGGGGTATGAAAAAAGGAAATAAATTGAGTGCTTTATACTAAAGCTTTAAAAAAAGTGCGCTTAAAAATCAAATTTCTATATATTTCAGTTCAATGGGCCTACTGGAAACCAAATTATAACCGTTACAGACTGGCATATGAAGTAATAAAAGCAGGTTTGACTAATGGGTTTGTTTGTGTTGTGTTTCATGTTGTTTTCTTTTGGCTTTTTTTTTTGTGTGGGGAGCACTGGGGACTGAACTTGGGACCTTGAGCTTCCAAGGTAAGTGTGTACCACTTGAGCTAAATCCCCAGGCTTTGCTTTTAGTTTTAATGTTTCACCAAAGACACGAAGCTTATTCTATACCCAGGACTAAAATTCGCAGCCAGTGTGGAAGCCATCTTGGGATTAGGCTGAGCACTAGAGGGCGCGCGAGGTCCGAAGCGGCAGGAACTGCAGCGTCCTCTGGTCTCCTTGATGCCCCTCAGCGGATCTTCTCCGTGGCTCTGCCAGCGAGAAAAGCAGAGCAGTGGGCATTGCTGTGACCATGCTCTTGTGGGAAGACGTGGGCAAGGACTGCAACCCCTCTTCACAGAGGAGGGATGCTGGCTTGGGATGCGTTCTGTGCCCTAATCCTGGACTGGGCATTGGAGATGACGCCTGTCCTGTGCCCACCCTTTGCCACATTTCCCGTGCTGTATCTGAATGGGGCCTCACAAGAAAAGCATGATGCTCAAAGTAAAGCATGATAACGTTCTTATCCTACTGCTGAAAAAAAATGTTTAGTGGCGACGGGAGCCGCTCACGCTGAGCTACTCTCTTCAGTATAGGAGCCACGTGCTTTGCGAGACAGCTCTTATCCCTGCAGGACTTCTGGCCGTGGGAAAGGAGCAGCAGGGCTGCTGGAGCCCAGCTTCCTTTTTTTGGTGTCAGATACTCCACAATGCGAAGGACAGTTAGGTCAATTTCAGAAGGTTCTGGTTGTTTTGCAGATGGGTTTCAAACTTTGACCGTGGCTTTTGAGTTCCCAGGACAAGATGTCCAAACTGTCACGGTCGCTTGCTGTGCCTCAGCCCTCCATGCTGTTTGTGGCCTTTTCTGGGTTAAACAGCATGTATCTTGAGGAGGATGGAAGTGGTGTGGTGGTATGCACTCTGATCCCAGCAGCTGGGAGGCCAGGCAGAAGGATTGCTATGGGTCTGAGGCAAGCTTGGGTTACGTAGTGAGACCCTGTCTCAATCCCTCCACAAAGGGGAAAGGGCTTAGTGAGGGACAAACTATCACTGTCACATTTCACAGTGTCTTCAGCAGGTCTAAGTCACTGAATGGAAAAGTCAAGCTAAATTGTGGAGAGTTCCTTCTTTGGAAACGGAGCCCTCACACGTGGCTGCGTCAGGTGGCCAATGATATGCCTGACTCACAGGACCAGAGGGTCGGTTCTACCTTCTCCCAGAGAAGGGCAGTTTGGCTACAGCCCTAACTCCCACTGTAACGAAGAGGATTGCAGTGTCCCTGTGTACGGACATCTCCATCTTCTGTGAGATACTCCAGGCGACCCTGGGCACCATGGGGAAGGGATTTCAGTCCCATATAGACACAAAAGTGGCTCATTCTGTCTCAGCTTCCTTTTCTGGGAATTCTCCTCTAGATCCACAGCCATGACTGTGGTTGAGGAGACCTGTATTTGGATCTTCTTTATACCTGCTCTGCCATGTCACTTCTGAGGTCAAATGTTTCTTCATGTTCTTACTTGTCCCTTATTCCCAACTTGCTTACTAGGAAGAGATCTGTTAACAACCTTGGGGGCAATTCTTCAATTCTGTCAAAGGGCAAAGCAGGTTTCAGCCATCAGGACAATGTCAGGCTGCGCTTCTCGACCTCCCTGAATGACCACAGTGACTTGCAGTACTTTTACTCCTGCCTCGCCGATGGCCACAGGCTCAGAGGTTAGCTATTCTTGCAAACAAGTGATTTCCCACTGCTGTACAAGCAAGTGGGACATCAGGGTCCCGGCCCCCAAGACCCGGAGGGAGTGTGGTTCGGTGACGTAGCTTTGTCCAAGAACGTCAGAAGGCAGGTCATGCTGCTGTCAGTTTACAACAGGTCACTGAGGCCATCCCTTTTCCTCTGGGGATGTCCATGTCCCTTACTTAGGTTCTGATTTTAGGAAAAGCTGGAAGACTAAATAGTTACATAAGTCCCTAACACACCTTTGTTGAGTTATGTGGCCACATTACATTACACTATGCTGCATTAGGTGCCTGCTAGCTAATAAACAGTCCTGTCTAAAGCAGGAGCAGGAACTTCCGCAGCTGTTCGAGGGCGTCCGTCTTTCCACACAGGCTCTGTCATTCTAGATTCACCTTTCTAGGATGAAGCCAGCTCCATCTCAACTGTCCAGTGAAGGGAACCCCCCAAAGAAGAGAGGGAATCACAATGGAAGATCTGAAGAAGACTGTACTGTGGGCCCCAGGAGCCTGGAGCACAGGTACCGGCTTATCTTCCCCAGCTAAGTAGTCGAGGTAAGAACTGGGCCTCTCTCTGGCTTTTGAGACCAGAGTCCTATTCCCCCCTGGCCTTTGAGCTCCTTCCTGATATTTCCCATCTCTAGCTCTGGCCACACTAATGTCAGGCTGCGTTCTGGGCCCCCAGGCCCTGGGAATGATGGTGGTGTGAGGCCACTTGGTCCCTTTCCATTCCTGAAGGCCCACAGGCAAGAAATCCAGACTTGGAGAATTTGTTGCATGTCTTTAGTTATCAGGGAAATGGGCTCCCTGTGGGCTGAACTGGGAGGGTGGTGTGTGGGGTGCACTGTAAGAAGGGTCTCCGGCTGTCTCGAAGGGTTTGTGGCTGGTGGGCAGGGAGACAGCGCCTTGAGCCGCAATGCCTGGGGGTGAAGAGACAGGAGGCACCTGAGAGGATGGCAGAGTGAGGATGGCTGGGTTTTGGGGTTAGAAGAAGGGAGGGATAGAGGCAGCTCTGGGGCTCCAGCCGGCCCCACCCCGGCCTCCCATCAGCCCCCTGCCCAGCCACACTCACTGTCTATTCAGTCATCCATACACTGTTCTGTGGAGGAAAAAGAGAGAACATTAAGTCAGGTGTGTGTGTGTGTGTGTGTGTGTGTGTGTCTGTCTGTCTGTCTGTCTGTCCATGTACACGCAGATTTGTGATGGCTGGTTGCCAGGACACCTGCATTCTCCTGGCTGCCTCGGCCTCACCTGCTCTCGTAGAGGACCTTGGGCATCTGTGATTTCAGGGCCTGGGGTTGGAATCCCCAGAGAGCCTGGAGCCACGGTCTCTGGTCTACTTCCCTGCAGATTCCTGTCAGCCCCACATCCGGTGGCCCTGAGTGGCTTGCCTGGAATCCCCTGCCTGCCCAGGCTGCGTGGAGGTCAGGACATGTACATGAGGAAGGAGCAAGCTGCAGGGGAAAGAGTCAGTGGGTGGGACGGGAAGATACAAGGTACAGCGAGAGGAGTTGTCTAGGACAACAGGAACGGAAGGGTGGGAGGAGATGGCTCAGGGCAGTGAGAAAGGGAGGTGCAGATCGGGGCCTCCGGTCATCACTGCGGGCAGTGCCAAGCAGACTGCCAGGGGAGCAATCTGGGGCTGTGGTCGCTGAGGACCGAGAGACCCCAGACTTTCACCACTGTATTTCCCATGAGCGGAGGGGGGAATAGCTGTCTCCTGTCTTCTTTCCCCAGTCAGGCAGCATCAGACTGGACATACCCACACCCCATTCCTCTCTCCCCAGCTGGCTGTTACCGGTGCAGGCAAAAAAGCGGATGTTGTCTTCCATGAAGTTCAGATACTTGACTGAGTCAGTGAAGAACTCCTTGAATTCAACACTCAGCTCCTTGGTTCTCCCTGTGGCCAAGATTGCCAGTAAATGACAAACAGTATTTCATATTCTTAAGAAGAGGTTTTGAGGCAGTAGTTCAGAGTGGTCTTCAACTTGCAATCCTCCTGCCTCAGCCTCCCAAGTGCTGGGATGACAGGCATACAGTTACACTTGGCTCACAATATAAATTCTGTTGAATAGTGAACGAGGCCTCAGACCTCTCCTGCAGACTGTTTGTGGCATGACCTCTTCCCTGAGGGTCCTCAAAATGGAGGCTTGCGGTCCTGGGAGAAAGGGCTCCCTCCCTAGGAGGTGACCAACAGGAAGGCCCCTGAGGGTAGGGAAAGAGAACTCACCATAGAGGTTGGCCTTGAAGTACACCGAGTCTCCAGTAGTCTCCTTGAAGAACACAATGGCGTACTGATCGTAGTCAGTGATTATGACTCTCATGAGGCAGCTCCCAACTGCACAGTAAACATTATGTCTGTGGACAGTAAGGGTCACGCCCTCCCTGGCCAGGATGAAGAGACTCTGGCACCAGTCACAGAACGGCAACTACGGAGGGGCAGTGAGGCCTTGTCCTCCGGGACGACACTGCCCCCCAGCTCCAGCCCCACGGAGGCCTTCACTCAGGACTCACGTGTATGGTTCATCAGTGTGAACTGGCCAGGAACAGCACTTGGGACAAGGTTTCCAGCCCAGTCTTTACAGGCATCGCCGCTGTGGGAGAGAGACGGGTGCTGAGCAGGGAGGTGGCACAGAGGGCACAGAGGGCCCAGGGCCTCATCCCGCCCAGCCCGCGCGGAGCTGTCCAGCACCGCGGCGGCGCCCCGGCAGCCCTGTCCATGGTCCTGACCCTTTCTCTAGGACTCGGGCGCTGCTGCGCTGTGGGGGCCACGCGACCCTCCCCGCAGCACTCAAGGCGTCCTCTGCTGCTCCCCGGCAGCCTGTCCCGCACACAGAGCCCAGGCACGGACCCCGCTCTTGTCTTGCTGCTCTGCTTTCCCATCTCTGCTGGCAGTTTCCACTGAGCTTCCAGCCTGCTCCAGGCCTCGCCCTGGGGCCTCGCCTCACTGCTCCCCTAAGTCTATTCCGTGCTGCACCCAGAGTCTCGCTCCCCTAACCTGCCCTCCTCCGGCCTCTCAGTCATCAAGCGCTCTGACTCCGGCCCACCCAAGTGGGTCACCTCTAGCTGCACCCAGCCTTGGTACACTCTTGGCTTTACAGGGCCCCAGGTCTGACCTCGGCTGGACGTGAGATGCCACATGGACTGGCCTGGTGCGCTGCCCTGGTGGCTGCTCCTCAGTCCCTGCTCAGGTGCTCACGCTGATGTCTGGCTGCTCTGCTGCCTCCGACTGGGAGAGTGTCCGACTCAGAGCCCACTGGCCCCTGCTGAACCCCCCACACTTCTCTGTTTTTGATTGTGGTTTGGGGAGACTCAGTGCAGGAATTTTGCATTTAAGTACATCTCCTGTCCTTTTTAATTTTTTATTTTGATTCAGAATATGGCCGAGTTGTCCATGCTAGTCTCTCCAAGCTGTGATTGTCTTGCTGTGGCCTCCAGGGCTGACCTATAAGATTGCAGGCTCCCTGAAGGCTCTAGATGGAGGCTTGTGTGTGGGGCTGATGGATCCAGTGTCCCCTCTGCCCTCTGGGAAACTTGCTGTCTGCCTCGTTTCTCCTGCCTGGGGGTTTGTGTGGAGCCGCCCTTGCAGGTAGATGGAATGGACAGAGGCAGACTGCCTGGGGCTGAGCAGCGAGAGGAGTGACCACCCCTCAGCTGTGCCAATGTTCTGCCCCCCATGTTGTGGCCTCACCTGGGCACGGTGAGTGTGAGGTTGTAGCTGTGGTCATCTTTCAGCTCATAGATGGCACTGTGCACTTTAAACTGGTTTCCATGCAGACTGGGGTCCTCTGCCACAGCGAGGACATACCACTTGCCCTGGAACTGTGAGGAGATGATGGCAGGCAGTGCCCAGGGGTATCCCAGAGCCACCCCTCCCACGCTGTCCCTGCCTGACCTTTCCACAGCCCTTTGGGCAGCAGGACTGCCCTCAGCAGCCAGCAGGAGCTGGGGCCTCTTCAGTGCCAGGAGGGCCCCTGGGTGGGGAGTTGTCAGGGCTGGGGTGACATGGGGGAGTGGCTGGTGGGCTTTCTGAGCCTTAGTTTTCTCCTCTGTTCCTAGGGACTATAGCTGTCCCCACCTGGCCCGCACTGGGCCTGGACCCCTGGGTCCTGCCCTCCTCACTCCTCACTAGCGCCATGTCGCTCGGGTGTCCTCCCCTCTTCTCCCACTGTCCCTGTCCTCAGCCCCGCCTTGCACCTGCCCTTCCAGAGCCCTTACCTGGTCATCCTGGAAGTCTTCCTGCAGGGGGACATTGTCCAGACAGGGGTGTCGTTTTGGGTTTGCGGTGGTGTCCTGGGCCTGGGTCCGCAGGGCTCCCAGCAGCATGAGCCCGAGACACAGGACACCCAGGGTCATGGCTGAGGAGCAGCTGCTGAGACCGGGAAGTGTAAAGGAGGGAGAGGACGGGAGGTGGCTGCTGGGTGGGTATTTATAGGACGTCTGGCTGCCGCCCCTCTTCCACGCTTGCCTAATCCAGGAAGGTGACTCAGTTGTCCACAAGCCCATCAGAAACAGTTTCTCCCCAGTCAGGGTTATGGAATGTAGACAGCGTGGAAGACACTGGACAAAAGGCACCGCGGGGCCTCCGAGTGCAGCCAGGACAAGGCCCCTCTCAATCCTCCCTGTGCCTCTTGCCCCATCTTATTGTCCCTGCTTATGGGTCAGTAGCTTGGGCAGGGACAGAGACACCAAGGAGGGTGTATGTGTGGTGATGTCCCCTCCTCTCTGAACAGCAAAGAAGGCACCAAGTGTGTGGGCTCGTGCTTGTGCTTCTCGCTTTTAGGAGACCAAGGTAAGAGGATTGCCACAGGCTCGACGCCAACCTGAGTTACAAATCAAAATATAAATAACAAATAAATAAAAAGCAAAGGAAACAATAAACAAAAAAGCAAGGAATGTCCCGCCTTACAGGTGCCCTGCTGCCTCTGGGCAGTTGTAATGCTGCTGGAAGGATACAG
>PVIR01042870.1:0-12001 GCA_004026965.1 Petromus typicus | reverse complement strand
TGAGCCACCACACCCGGCACTGTGGTATGTGATACTTGTTGCTGCTGGGGTGAGTCTCCACACCCAGTATTGTATGTGGTTACCGGGGATCAAACCCAGGTCCTTGCGCTTGCAAGACAGGTGCCAGAACCACTGAGCTATATCTTTGGCCCACCAAGTCTGTATCTTTAAACAGCACTCTCCACATAAATGTCTATTTTTCCTCTTTTTATCAAGACATTTTATCTTCAGATTACTTTGGAGCACAGTTTGATAGTGTTATATGTGTATGATGATAATCATCCAATTGAGAGTAAACATGTCCACATCCTCAAACATCAGCCCATACTATGGACTGGGAACTTTATAAGATTATAACAAAAAAGAAAGGAAATAAAGTTCATGTATATAGGGGCGTGGTAGGGTGGGTAGGGCTATGGGAAAAATGAGAATTAAGTTGTGTCTTATACTGGTATAAATCCCCATTGTGGAGTGCAATTATGATGTGTATATGTAATGTACCAATGAAGATTTCAATTTAAAAAGAAGAAGAAGAAAAAAGAAATTGTTTTAAACAGCCACCCTCATGTGCAATAGAAAACCAGAACAAACCCTCCTTTGTCACCACCTTGGTGTCATTTCTTTGGCCGTGGTGCCTTGCGCAGCTGCCCTGCATGTCCAGTGCTTATTCTCAGATAGTCTGCTCTTACTGCTGTGAGGGGATTTAGGGTTCATAAATGGTCGATCTGTGTCTGACGATAATCTCCAATTCCATCAGGGCTGCTTTACATGATATGATTTCAAAACTTTTAGAGGCAAATACAGATTTATTCTGCATTATTTCATCCACTTGATCATCAGTGGACAGCCAGGATAATGACATTTCTTAGGTATTGTGAATACTGTTGCAAAATACAAGGGTATTCCCTTTTTAGCTAGAATTGCTTTCAGTATCCTAGGTCTTTAGTGGTTCCAGATGAATTTTTGGATTGTTTTATCTAAATCTGTGAAATATGATGTTGGGATTTCAATTGGGATCACATGGAATCTATATAGGAGTGGTGGGAGTAGAGCCATTTTGGCAATATTTGTTCTTCCAACTTGTTGAGTGTGATCATGGTAAGTATATAAAATGTATCTATTCCAAAATAAAAAATATGGAATTGTCTCCTTGATAGGACAGTTTTCTTTTCTTTGGATGTAAAATTGTTTGATCATATACAAGATCAATATTTAGTTTTGTAAGGGATCCTTATATTGTATTCCATAGTACATGTATGAGTTTTCATTCCCACTAGGAGTGTATACAAGTTTCCCTTTCTTTACATCTGATGGACATTTGTAATTGTTCATAATTTTGTAAAATGTCACTCTCCTCGGGATGAGGCAATACTTCATTTTTGGGCCTATTTGTATTTCCCTGGTGAGTAGTAAATTACCACTGAAATCAATCAAAATGGGCTAATAATATGTGAAGAGAAAATAGATGAGAAAAAGATCAAATAGTGTCAGAAACTGAAAGATATTTTGCTCTTTTAGAGCCTACTGAAAATTAGCACTTTCAAACAATTAATTTCACATATACTGCTTATTGGGATAATAATTTTTAAAGATGAAAGGATTTCATACCACACCGACATTGCCAGAGAATAAAAGCCTACATAAATTGAAGGTATTAAAAAAATGTGCTCATTGTCTGGTAAAACTGATAAAAATTAACACTTACCACATTAGACAAGTTTAATCTATAATGTATGTGACAATGAAGTTACATTTCTATATGCCATATAAATAGTTTCCTGTAATGTTAATAAGAAGGAGGTTATTTTATTATGCATATTTATTCATTATTCAATCTCTTTGTCATTGTATCTGTTTATTCATTATTCAGTAAATACAGTCACCATAGCATTTAGTGAACAATTTCTTGTAATATTTGAATAGTGAACTGGCTATTTTATTTCACTTCACTACAGTTAAAATTTGGTATTATCTAGATGAAACAGTAGTAATCATTGAAAAATATTGGGAAGGTGATTATATGCATACCGTTAATAATATATACATAAGTGTAAATACCCAGTATTTTATAACACATGTAATAACATAAATATTCATTTATAAAATGGTTATATAAATGATTTAAAATATTCTCAGATTACAATTAACATGTTTATCCCTCATTGAAAAATATTTGGTGAGAAAGTGCTTAACCCAAGCATATATTTGCTTTGTATCAGGCTTCCTTATTTCTTAGTCTCAGACACAGTGGATTACAGCTGTGTTCGTAAAATGCTCGTTTGTCACTCACCAGTGGCTCAGTAATTTTTATCTATTTCATAGGGGTGGTACTCCTTTAAAGCTAGATGAATTAACATGACAGACTTGGCAGTAAAAGTATGTGCTCACTTCAAAAGGCTGTCCTAGTTTTAGTAGTGCTTTCAGCTAGTTTCAGTAGATTAGTTTTTGATGGATTCCAGTAGCACCTGACTGAACCAAAGTAACTCTTCAAATTCTCTGGCACCTCACTTGATTCTTTATTGATTAATTCACTCATCTCTGAGGTTTACCAACTTGAGGCATCTTTGCTATCTTCGCCACATCAGTCGTCCTGGTCGATAATCTCTCATGTTTCAGAAGTGGCTTACAGTTGCCTCTTTAAATAAGTAAATGATATGATGTGCATCTTGGGTCTATGTTTACCATGCACGCTTGGTAATTTTTAGTCCTCTGACAAATACTTTATGATTTAAGCTTGTTTGTTAAATACTTACATGGATAAATGTGCCTTTTAAAAATAAAAATTAGGAAATTTAAGTTGTTTCCAAGATTTATCACAGACTGAGTTGCTAGAAACATTATCTCTCTGTGATATGAATCTTTTAATTCTTTCATGCATATATCTTGTAGGGGAATAGCAGAGTCAAATGAGATTTCTAATGTGTATATAAAATATCTCAATAAGATCAATTAAATTTAACTTTCCTATTGGCTAAGCAATTGTTGCATTTTATTTATATAATTAATTTTTCATCAATATATCATCTAGAAAAAGATATTAATATAAAAATCTATAGCTAAAATATCTTTACATGTTTCTTTTTTTTTTAATTTTTTTAAGGTTTTTTTGAGACAGGGTCTCACTTTTGTGGTTCAGGCTGGCCCTGAGCTCAGCCTCAAACTCACATCACAGCAATCCTCCTGCCTCTGCCTCCCGAGTGCTGGGATTACAGGCGTGAGCCACCATGCCCGGCACTGTAGTATGCGGTACTGATTGCTGCTGGGCGTGAGTCTCCACACCCAGTATAGGTATGTGGTTACCGGGGAATCGAACCCGGGTTCTTGCGCTTGCAAGACAGGCTCCGGAACCACTGAGCTAACTCCCCGGCCCTACATGTTTCTACTTTACTGATTTGTATTGTAAATCAATGGATAAGTTTGTTAAATAGAAGAGCAATGTATTTCTGCATATTGTGGCCTCATATATTTTCACTAAAATATTACATACATTTACGATATCTCAATACAATGTGCAAAATTTCATGCAGACATGCCACACACAGACACACACGTACAAACACACCTTTCCTGCTCTTTGGATGATGTCTTTATACAAATGGGCAAAAGTATATTTTGTGTATACATTTCTCGTTACATAAATAATTTAATTATTTCTGAATATTCATGTGCATTATTCATGGTGGTACTTACATTTTGATAAATATGAATAACCATCCTCACAACAATGTATAAATATATATCATATGTCACAGAATATAAGCCTTTCAGCATGTGTCAACTCAAAGAAAATTCATTTCCTAAAACAGGACAGTGTTAGCCCCCCAGATGTGGGTTAAAGGATAAATTGAAAGTATTTAAATTTTGACTTCATCATCTAGAAACTTTTTCCAGCATGATGTTAAAGCTCTATAATTTTGTCATTGACAGATTCTGTTGAACATAATATAAGACAAAGAGTCTGCTTAGCTTAACAAGTAACCCACTAAGTATATGGCATATGAACTCTCACATTCCCACTGAGTATATGGCATGTGAACTCCCACATTTTCTGATGATTTAGAATACTGAAGAAGTCCAGATGGCTGGTTTTATCTCAAAGTATTTTGTGAGTCATTCTCCAGGTGTTGGTGAGGGCTGCAGGATACCATTGCAAGATGGCATAAACTTTTGTCAGTGGGCATACCTTGAGGATATCCTCCCAAGTGAAATAAATAGGCCGTAGATTGGTAAATATTGCATCTTTTTTCTGTTATGAGAAAATGAAGATGTGGATGAGTTCTAGAATTCCATGATATATATTGTGAAATAGAAAATACTCAAAGTGAAATAGGGTGAAGGAGAAAAATAATGAGATTATAACAAAAAAGAAAGGAAACAAACTTTATGTATATAGGGGAGTGGCAGGATGGGTATGACTATGGGAAAAAGTGAGAATTAAGTTGTGTCATATACTGCTACAAATTCTCATTGTGGCATGCAATCATGATATGTATACATAATATACCAATAAAGATTTCAATTAAAAAAATAACTTTTGTCAGTGGTCAAGAGAGCTCCTTCTCTTGGCAGAATGCTTTCCTGTAAGCCCCCATCCAGTGGGCACAGTGATATCACAATTCAGCTGCACTTCACCCAGAACTAGACAGATTGTAATGGTTTGGAATTGCTCATAGAAGTATTGTTCTTGGAAGTTAGGTTGAAGTATATTTACTTTGTATCAGACCCCAAATTCTAAGTATAGTGCACTATTTTAAAGCTATATCAGAATTTGTTCTCTGAAATCATAAGTGTTTAAGAAAAATATACTACATACTAGTGTAAATACAGCTCAATATCATTCAATGCTTAATACAAAACACTTTAATGCACCTTTCTGATAGGGTTGGAAATTTCTAATAACTAAACTTTTTACTGGATATGAAAGATATAGATAAAGATTGCCAAGGGTGGTAAGTACCATGAGATAATTTAAAATACAATTGTGCTTAGATGTGAGACAAACTGTGTCCAGATGTGGTATCTGTGACAGATGCCATATTCTCAGTGAAATTACATGGCTTTTGTAGAATTGTGAGACATCTGAGATATTTTAAGCAAAATCAAAATCATTTGTCCCCCCAAACATTACAAATAAAATAAAATACAAGACACAAGTCATTGAAAATGTACTGAATGATTGCAAGGGTTATGCTTATTCAAGATTTTGGGGAGCATAAAACAATTTATAAGCACATGAACTGGCTACTTTCCTTGTCACTGAAAAAAAAACCACCTGGCATTAGCGACCTATGGGAGGAGGATTTTATTCTGTCTTGTATTTTAGATATTTAATTTTTTGTATGATCCACAGAATGATGAAAGGATTGTGGAGGAGGAAAACTGCTCACCTCATGGTGGCCTGGAGGCAGAGTCAGGGGATGAGTGCAGAGCTGAGACACTACCATTTGGGTAGTACCCACAGCTACTGGCCTCTTCTGACAGGTTCCCACCTCTGAACAGAAAGTCTGTGATTCAATCTTCAGTGCATAATCCAACCATGAGTATAGAGCCTTCATGTTCCAATGACTCCCCACAGTACCCCACTTATGACAGCAGGAAACATTGGGGGGAAATCTGCATATAAACCATAACAGCTCTTATCCGGAGTAAAAGTTTCTAAAGTTCCAATTTATTTTCATCCTATATAGATACTAAAATAGTAATCAGATATATTTTAATTGTATATGAACTGTAAATAATAATTTGGAAATATTTAGCAGCTTCATATGCCATGACAGAATATCTCACTTCTTCAGTAAACATATTCTTGCAATATTTATATACATATTAATGCTACTAGAGAAAAATTTAACTGAATTTAACTGAAAGATGCAAATTCTATTCATTGTAGGTTAATTTCTAGTAATGAAGTAAGTCACTTAATTTTGATGAAAGAGAGCCATGGAGTAATACTTATCATAATCAATAAAAGCTGCTTAAAACATATTTTATTTGCACTTACATATGTGTAATCAGATATATTTAATTTTATAAATCACACATTTATGAGTAGAAAATTTATTTCTAACTTTCCATGGAATAATTTAAAGGTAAAAATAATAGTGACAGTGAACAGAAGATTGTAAATCATGTATGACGCTTGTGCATCACTTTAAAGGTCATGCTTCTTCTGTTTCAACTGGCTTCTCCTTTCTCTTTATGCCAGAATAATCTTCTTTAATGATGTAATTAGTATTCAACAACTCTTTCTAAGGAAATTTTTTAAAAATAGGTAATTGTATGTATACACACATACATGCACACGCGCACGCACACACACACACACACACACACACACACACACACATTTGATTTGTTAGTTTTTCCCACCCTCTTTTTGGGGGAATTCTAATAGGACCATTCTCTTATGTAAGTTCTCTTTGTGCTTCTAATTTATTTTCACAGCTACTGTTGTGCTATAAATTTATAGTTTTTGTGATTGTTACATTGATATGTACAGCCTCTAAAAGTGAATGAATGTGCATTGGTTCTAGCAAATACAGCTAGGTAAATATTTTTTAAATGAATATAATTTGAAGAATTCCCAAAGAGGAAAAACAAAAATAATAGAGATCATTATTTGATACAGCAAGCACGGGTAATATTTAGTTTTGAAACTTTCATTGCATACATTTCAACTAATATTATCATTCTACTTTTTGTTTTGCACTTTCTGTTTATATATCCAAGTTCCTCAAGTAATAGGGTGAGAAATTTCTCAAACATTTAATGAAGTATATTTAAGACAAGGAGGGCATTGGTGATTTGCAATGTGCAAGGTTATCAGTGATTTGCACATATTAACTATGGAAATTGGCATTTATTTGAATAATTAGTAGTATTAAATGATGATTCCAGAGAATGGTGTATATTTTTATGATCGATTATGTCACATTTTATAACTGTGTCTCTCACTTTCAAGTGTTCTCTATTGTTTTCTCTATGTCTAAAGTAGCAATGATAGTATGTGACAGAGGTCCTCATAATTAAACTGTACCTTTCTTGGGAGTGCAATGAGGCTGATGGACCATCCGCAGTGTCCCCAGAGCTAGGGATCAGTGATCCTCTTCCCATACTCGGGACGCATAGACATCTAGGATCACAAGAAGCAGAAAGCACCACTTTGAAATTGGAATCATTTTTATTTTGCTTTCTTTTGTTTGAATTTCATCAGAAAAAAATGATATCACAAACTTACATGGTATAACTTATCACTGTATGTACTGCATGTTTCATGCATTTTCATATATTCCCCCCAAAAATTCAGTAAACAAGAGTGAAAATAACATGGGACGCACCAGCCGTTACTACAGAGTTTTTCCGTCCCTTCTCTTCCTCTCCCCTGCTTTCCTCTTCCCTCTCTACTTTTCTCCTTTTCCTTATCTTTTCTCCTTTGTCTTCCTCTCTCTTCCCTTTCCCCGCCCCTCCCCTTTCTCTCCTCTTCCCTTCCCCCTCTCCCTCCGTCGACCCTCATTTTTCAGTCTGTTTCTTTCCTTCAATCCTGCTGTTTTATTTCTCTTTCCTTCTCCATCTCGCCCTCCCTTCCATCCTTCCTTCCTGCTCCCTGTTTCTCACGTGATTTCTCACCTTTCTCCATCTTATCAAATAGCTCAAAAGGGTGTTTAAAATTTCAGTGCTGAACCTGATGATGTAACAGGCCTATTACTTATAATCATGAACAATATTCAAAACCATGTATTTCACAAATACACTCAGATGATGTTGGGAGTTTTAATAAACTGCAAAAAGTAAGAATACAGCTTTATCGTTAGTGATATGATAATATGAGAAGAGAAAATGATTAAAAATTCAGAACTATACAGATAAAGCCTACTGACTTCTCTTGAGAATTACAGAAGCTTATTATTTTCATATCAAACACTGATTTTAAAGGGCCTAATGCAACTTCTTTGATGATCAGCTCTTGAACATCAAATTCTAATTTTACTCTATGCACTGCCAAAGTGAGCATATAAACTTCATATTGTATAAGCACATTTAGTAATTTATTTCCCAAAATTCTATTTTATAGCCTAAAATTGCAAACTCTTTAGAAGAGGCTTAATAATTAGATATCAAAAATATGTAAACATAAAACAAAGTAGAAGAGAGGAATATTTGAAATTCTCTGGAAAACAATGAAAAGAGAATTTGCTGCAGTGGTTTTGCTTGAATGTATGAGGGGAAAATATTTGAAACTTGAACATATTTATCACATAGACAAAAGCAAATTAATTATTAACATACAGTTAATGTATAGATAAACATAAATCAAAAATAGATGTGCTCAGAATTTGCTCCACATTTTAGTAGACATCGAATTTTAATAAAAGTTTTGCTTATAATGCTGCCTTCTCTGGAGTAAATACTGCTTCCCATGATTTGCTATCTTTTTCCCTAAAAATGACCTCCTCATTTTTCCAAGTCCTGACCTTTCTCAGTCCTCCCACTCTGAGCTGTTTCTCACAACTCAGCAGCACGTTTGTGATCCATTCTTCAATCTGTTCACCACTTGTAGGCCTCACGAGTCAGATCATAAGAATCCTCCATTTACTTCCCTATGTTTTCATAATATGGCATTATCCTCGTAAATGGTCACACTCTAATATTTCTTTTTTTTCAGTTTGTATTCCATTGGTCCTTGTTCTTTCCAAAACTGTGTATCCCCAAGAATACACTTAATAAGTAAAGTGAACAGCTCACTAAGTATGGTGGAGGGTGAGGGTCTATGGCTTATGGAGACATCTATAATTATTGGTACTGACTTCAAATTCATATATAAGGAGCATCTTGACAAAGAGAAAACAAGACAAAACAACAGCAAAAAGCCAAATTCAATGTCCTTCATCAAATGATTTGCATTAAATCAAATATTTCCAAGTGAGTCATTGCATCTTCTTGTAGAAGCAGAGATAAAGGGTGTTATGTCTTATGAGCTCATGTCTGTGTTATATGCTGGGACTTATGATCCTACACAGTGGATGACTCGAATAAGTGATATGTTTCTCTATTTTAAAAAAAGTTTCCTATTGATTAATACAGGCATTATAACTTCAGTATGAACAAGTGGAATTTAAACTTGGCTACAAATATGTATAGGACAAACTATCCTTTAAGATTATAAATGTATATTTCTTTAGGTCCTTAATTATGTAATGCATTTATATAAAAATTAACATTCAGAGATGGTCCATTGATTAAATTTTCACCAGTAGTACATGAGGTTGCCTTTTGTTCATACCCTTAAATACTACAATCTCTTCTTTCTTTCTTTTTTTCTTCTCTCCTTTTTTTCTTTCTTCCTTTTTCTTTTTCTCTCTTCCTCTCTCAAATTTTACTTTAATAACCTAAAATTATAAACTGCTGTTACAGTAATTCCATTTTCTCAAGTTTGGATTTGATGTGGTATAATTTCCAAATTTTAAGATGAAAACAAAAAGGTATACCACTGATAAGCACTATCCTAAGATGTCTCATATGTACTATTATATGTGGTTGGTGACAAATTGTTTAGCCTATGAAAAATGACATGCACAGTTGGGATTTTAGTTTGAACCCAAAGGAAATGATATCAAGAAAGTGAAACTAAAAGTCTAACTTGAAATAAAGCTTATGTATATAGGGGGTGGGGTGGTAGGGTGGGTAGGCATATGTGAAAAAAACGAGAATTAATTTGTGTCATATACTGGTACAAATTCTCATTGTTGAGTGTAATCATGATGTGTATATGTAGTGTATCAATAAAAATTTCAATTAAAAATAGCATCAACTAAACTTTCTACAAACATTCAACTATAATGGAGATATTATTAACAATTTTATACCAATAAATTATTATTCAAAAAATGATCACTTTCTTAAAATTTGTAACTTCTCTGTTAATTATATAATAGGTTCCCATCTACTGCATTTTACATGGTCAACTATTAACTCTCTGATTCGTCTTTTTAATCTCATCTGTCCTTCAGATTTTCTAATATTCTTTGATCAACACAATCTGCAAATATTATCATTTTTTCTCACCAACACATTGACATTCTGAGTAGTAATTTTACTAATTCCTTCACTTGCAAAATGTCACATATCTACCCTCAAGATTTTTCACGTATATCACCTATTTTGTGATGATTTCACTGATGATACCAAGTCACGGATAACCTTCTGTTTCACCCACACACTGTATTTACTGTCTTATAGCCCTGAATATGCTATAAACTTATTTAATCAAAAACAATTAGTTGTGCATCATAATCTTCTTTATGCTAGATATGTGTAATTTTGAAATAGTAACTTAAAAACAGTATTTTTATTATTTTTAAAAATAAGCATGAAATACAGAGTTCCAGAAATATTGCTAACTTTAAATCCATTTAAACCTATAAAATATTCCTTCACTTTAGTAACTGGTACATAGTGAGCACACTGTAAGTATTGTATATAATTCTTCATTTAAATGTATGCATTTACTACATGCAACAAAGGAGGAAATAATATGCTACTATTACTTTCCCTATATTTAAGGTAATGTCATCTTCTCCATTGCAAGATCCTGAAAGTGGAGGAACAATGATTTAAGTTTGTTTTCACTCTTAAAGTAATTAAATACATATCACAGAGTAAATAAAGTCTATTTACCAAATAATAAATAACATGAACAACTAAATAGTTTGTTGATGTTGTAGATGCCGTGGATGCTGTGTATGAAGTCAATGTGCAGACCAGAACTAATTGGATAGAAGGATTTCCATTAGTCTGGGAAGCTGTGGCCTTAATACTTATACCCAATATTGTCATGAAAATAGGCATAGATGTGCTTCATTAGAAGTATCAGAAAAAAATCTATTTTTCCATTTAAATCCTTCTAACAGAACACAGTGATCAACATTTTATAAAAGATTTAGAAAGAAATGCTTCACTGAGAACAAAGTGGAGGAGATTCCAGGATTATAAGGGAACTGAGAACAGATTTCTGTCTGAACATTGTCTAGCAAATAATGTGGAAAGGAGCACAGAGCTTGTGAAGATGGGTAGTATTTATTTGTGTGTTTGTTTTGAAGTTTAGTGGATTGAATTTAGGGCCTTTGCACTGAGCTATAACCTCAATTCTAGTTCTTCTTTTATGTATATACAGGGTCTGGCACTAAGTTACCGAACCTAATTTTGAACTTGTGATCTTTCTGGATCGAATGCCCAGTGTACTGGGTTTACAAACATTCCCCACCACAAGTGATTGCATTTATATACATATATATGTAAGTATGTCTGCATGTATATATATGTAGATATATGTAGGTATGTATTTTTATCAAGGAGAATGAAAATAGAGGCAACTTATATTTGACCCAGAAAACACATTGCATGGATGACTAAAGCCTTCAGATTTGAACTTTAGGAATACCTGCAAAGTGTTGTTCTGTTCACGTGTGTGTGTGTGTGTGTGTGTTCCTATGCTGAGGAAACATTGCTCACCTTAAAGAACGTTCTAATGTATTTATCAACATTTCCAACAGAGCTTTTGAAATAATATAGATGTTCTAAATCAGCATTCTTCACAACAACATCCTTACCCAATGAGGCTACTGAGATCTTAAAATGTTGCCTGTACAATTCAGAAAATTATAACTGTAGCAAATTTTATTCATCTTTAGAACTACATAAAAGCCAGCAATCATCTCTCACAAGCAAAATTTTCTTTCTGTGACTGTTCCTAATCATTCTCTCTATTCATCAGTAATATTAAATTTCAGTTTCACTAGTTACCTGTCAGTAATCAGCTTGTTTGATTTTCAACCTCTGGAATGCTACTATAATCAACTCAAGAGGATTCTGTCATAAGATGGGAGGTCTATAAAATTACTCACAAAAAATAAATATTACAAAAATAAAATTGACATTTGTCAATTTAATACAAATTTAAACACCATATGGCTTACCAAAGACAACCTCACTCTGATCGAAAAAA
>PVIR01042869.1:0-11885 GCA_004026965.1 Petromus typicus | reverse complement strand
ACCAAAGAAGTGGACGTTTTCTCCCACTGCAGTGGAGAGATTGGTGAAATACTGTGGGAGAACGTGTGTGACGTGTGTCCAGATTCAGGGCGTCGGAGCCTCGGACTGAGCCGTTCCGCTTCTGAGTACATGTGAGGGGAAGGGTGGACCCGTGGGAAGGGTGTCTGTACAGCAACTGTAGCTTTATCCATCCGAGCAAGAAAGGGAGCCAAGTATCTTTCAGCAGGAGATTAAATGATAGCACTTCATACAGGGTCGTATTACGACACTGTTAAAAGCACATTTCAAGTTCCATTTTTATCAGCTTTGAAAAATAGTAGATAATATTACATGAGAAAAGATCGTAAAGCAATGCAATGAGTATAAAATTATTCCATTTTTGTTTTAAAATTGTTGGTTTATGAGTATATATTTAAAAATTGGTTATATGTAAATAGCTGTTTCTAATGACTTTTAGAGGGAGAGGAAAACTAGCCTTGTATTCTAATGTACACTTTTGTGCCTTTTAGAATTTCACATCAACTTGTGTTGCTTTCCTAGTCAGAAACAATAGCAAAGCAGGCCGGGGAGTTAGCTCAGTGGTTCCGGCGCCTGTCTTACAAGCGCAAGGGCCCGGGTTCGATTCCCCGGTAACCACATAACAATACTGGGTGTGGAGACCCACACCCAGCAGCAACCAGTACCACATATACCACAGTGCCGGGCGTGGTGGCTCACGCCTGTCATCCTAGCACTCGGGAGGCAGAGGCAGGAGGATTGTGATGTGAGTTGGAGGCTGAGCTCAGGGCCAGCCTGAACCACAAAAGCGAGACCCTGTCTCAAAAAACCTAAAAAAACCTAAAAAAAAAAAAAAAAAAAAAAGAAAGAAACAATAGCAAAGCGACTCCTAGTTAGAAGCAGACAGCCCCTGTGGAGCAGGCCTTGTGACATGACCTTGGGTCCCTCCTCGGGGCATCCTCACAGTGCGGCAAAGGGCATCGTGTGTGTCTCCGGCTGTCTGATGCCATCTGACACGTGTTCCCTCTGCAGTGAGAAGGCTGCTCACGTCTGGCATCGTGGTGCAGGTGTTCCCGCTGCATGACCACGAGGCACTGAAGAAGCTGGAGGACAGCTGGTACACACGCTTCTCTTTGCGCTATCAGCCCATAGGTAGGTGGCCTGCACACACCCCTGGGGGCTGCTCAGCGCAGGTCAGGCTCGCAGAACCGAGCAGCTGCGGGGCCTCCATCCGCCCAGTCCTGCTGTGGCAGTAGAGATGCATGTGCCACAGCAGGCTGTCCTGGAGCCAGTGTGCGGGGCCCCATCTTGGCTTTTGGATACTTGTGTTCAGCACACTGGAGTTTTGCTCCGGCACAATGGCAGAAGTATGTGTCTGTGGGCAGGGACATCAGGAGACTGCAGATGAGCATCTCCTGGGCAGCAGCATTTACAACTCTAATGCTGAAGGGGGGCACAAATTTGACATCCAAATAAACTCTCCAAAGATGTGCCTACGCTCAAACTGGCGCTAGGTTGAGACTAGGAGATTACGTTGAGCCCCAAGATGAATCTTTCTCTGATAGGAAAGCGCCTCCCCAGTGAGCGGTAAAGGGAAACTGAGTCAGGGTACTGGCCAAGCAGCCTCAGCAGCCAAGGCCCCGGCACTGTGCTGCGGGCATGAGGTTGGCCACCTGATGGGGTCTTTGTACCATGTGAAGGACAGATGTGTCCCACGAGCTCCCTGGAAAACAGGGTGTTGAATGGGCTCCACTAACCTGAAAGCATGAATAAGTTTAGTTGTAGGCTGAATAGGAAGATGTTGACGGTCTGCACTGAAGTTCTTTTTCTCTTCCACCATAGATAGTATTCGTGGCTACTTTGGGGAAACGATTGCTCTGTACTTTGGATTTCTGGAATATTTCACTTTTGCCTTGATCCCCATGGCCATCATCGGGCTGCCTTACTACCTGTTCGTGTGGGAGGACTATGATAAGTACGTGATCTTTGCCTCCTTCAACCTGATCTGGTCCACCGTGATCCTGGAGGTGTGGAAGCGCGGCTGTGCCGACATGACCTACCGATGGGGGACACTGCTCATGAAAAGGCAGTTTGAGGAGCCCCGGCCGGGGTTCCACGGGGTGCTGGGTGTCAATCCGGTCACTGGCAGGGAGGAGCCCCTCTACTCCAGCTACAAGAGACAGCTGCGAATCTACCTGGTCTCCCTGCCCTTCGTGTGCCTCTGCCTCTATCTCTCTTTGTATGTCATGATGATCTACTTTGACATGGAAGACTGGGCCTTGAGCGTCCACGAGGAGAGCGGGACTGAGTGGACTGGTGTCCTGTTGTACGTGCCCAGCGTCATCTACGCCATCGTGATTGAGATCCTGAACCGCCTCTATCGCTACGCCGCCGAGTTCCTGACTGCCTGGGGTGAGCGTTCTCACTTTGTCTCCTTGTCTCATTTGCTCCCTTGAAATGTTGCTGGGATCAGAGGATCACAAAGCTGCTTTTCAGGGGAGGCTAGAAACGTAAGGGGAGGTTGCGCAGCATTGGGAGCTCTAGTGCTCTTTGTTTTCTGCTTACCACAGCTCTTGAGCATTTCTGTTTTGTTTTTTGGTGTCTTTATTTGTTTGAGACAAGGTCTTGCTATATAATTCTAGCTGCCTTTAAATTTATTGGCTAGGGGCCGGGGAGTTAGCTCAGTGGTTCCGGCGCCTGTTTTGCAAGCGCAGGGACCTGAGTTCGATCCCCGGTAACCACATACAATACTGGGTGTGGAGACTCACGCCCAGCAGCAACCAGTACCACATACCACAGTGCCGGGCGTGGTGGCTCACGCCTGTCATCCCAGCACTCGGGAGGCAGAGGCAGGAGTATTGCTGTGATGTGAGTTTGAGGCTGAGCTCAGGGCCAGCCTGAACCATAAAGTGAGACCCTGTCTCAAAAAACCTAAAAAAAAACCATTTATTGGATAGCCCAGGAGAGGTTCAAGCTCCTGGTGATCGTCCTGCCTCAGCCTCGAGTGCTGGAGTTACAGGGGTGTGCCACCACACCTGACCACAGTGCTTAGTTACTATATGTTACTATGTGCAGGGCTTCATTGAGTGCTCTGTCCGGTCTCTCACTTCCTTGTGGTACCATGAAACATGTCGTTTCACCATTTGACGGGTAAAAGATGTTGGTGCTCAGCTAGGTTCCAGCACCAGTCAGTGGAGCCATGCTAGTTCAGATCTGTATGTGCAGAACCTCCTTAAACAGCTCCTTATACTGTTTTGCATGGAGTGTGAGATAAGTGGAGATCACCCTGTGGTTCTAGATTGGTGATCGACGGCCTGTAGCCTGGGCCCACACTCCAGGAGGATGGGCGCTGAGCACGACCAGTGGGAGAGAGGGCGAGCTCGGTTACGGTTTGAAATGGTCTTCATAGACCATTCATTCAAACAAACAAGCAAATACGCTATATTGTTTCCCAAGAAGTCTAAGCCTTAACTTCACAGACTGTGAAGATGTCCCAAGATGGCTTTATGGGGGACGTAGCAGCAGTAGCCCCGCGTGTGGAGAGCTTCATGGCGGCAGAGGTCCTACGCTGTTTCCGCGCTCAGGAGGGTGCAGTTCGGGAGCAGGATGGGTGGCCCTGAGCCCCTGGCCTCCAGCCAGCACATGGTGCGTGTCTGTGCAGCGCACACCAGCACACGCCCGGATCGGCCTTTTGTCCTGCTGTCTTGCTGTCCTGTGGTCTGTGTTGTTCCTGCTTCTAGATGACTTGGATTTCTCTTCAGCTTACTTCCTGTGAGCTGCTGGAAGCAAACTCCTTTTTCCTCTTTGTTAGTGGTTACTGTTAGTTTTTACTGTTATCAGTTATGCAGGGCTTTTTTCTTCTCAGTCTGGGGATTTAATCCAGAGAGCATCAAAGTTCACCTGCAGTGTCCTTTTTTTCCAGTGTGGGGGCTTGGACTCGGCCTACTGTGCTGGGCAGGCATTTTTCTGCTGAGCTACATTCTCAGCCCATTTCACTTTAAGACCGAGTCTTCTAAATAGCTAAGGTACCCTGCCCGGCTTTGAACTTATAATCCTCCTACCTCAGCCTCCAGAGTAGCTGGGATCAGAGCTGTGTGCCTCCCTGCCAGCTTAGTTTACAGGGCCTTTTTGTATGTTTAAATCATTTGCCCATAGTTTCCAAATTTTTAATTCCTTTTGAGCACTAATACTGTAAATAATCTAGGCCACAGTGCATCGCAGTGCCATGAGAAGGCACCCTGCTTTAGTTCCTGGTCATACAAGGCTGTGACCCCTGCCTGCACGTGTAGGCTGCAGTTCTGGCGCCGGGCCCCCCCCGGAGCCCACGTCCCACAACGTGTGACAGTGCACACTATCTTCTGCCCTGAGAAATCTCTTGTCTTCATGTTTCAGAGAATCACAGGCTGGAATCTGCCTACCAGAATCACCTTGTCCTGAAAGTCTTGGTGGTAAGTAGAGGTTTTATGTACAAATACACTTGAGTTGTGAAACTGAAGCCATTGTTCAAAATTGAGAAATGTATATCTGCAGTTGCTTTTAAGATATAAGATAGTTAACATATTTTATACAAATAGGCAAAACTGATGGATAAATAACTGTACAGCTGTGTTCAGTAGGTCCTTTACAGAGATGTACAGGGTGTGGCACTCTAGGTTACAGAAATTAGTATTTTGGTCCATTTCTGTCATGTAAAAATCAAACACTTTCCAGACATTGTTACTCTTTCGGTCATCTTTCTGAATGTCTTATTGTTCGGCAACCTCCAGGTGCCTGTAGTCTGCTTACTGAAGAAGCATTAAATCATTTTAAGATTTTATTAGAGAAATTTTGAGCATCTAGAGGTGGCCAGCCCGTTTATTCGGTGGCCAGAGTGGGGAGGAGCGGAAGCGTCATGGGCGTCCGTGCGCACCCGGCCGGTGGTGCCTGCTTCCCTCGTCGTCGAGGACCTGGGCGGTGTGGAGGCGCAAGCTTGCCCCGGGGTGGTGTCCCTTGATCCCCACACTCTGCGTGTACAGAAAGGCCATGTTCCAGTCCTGGAAATCCTCCTGAGAAGTTTGTCCATCTGGTGTTTCAGTCCTTAAAAGATAAGAAACCTCTGCTAGAACTCAGGAAGTAGGTGGATTCAGAGGCAGGAGCAGTAAGGACGTGGGAAACCCACCACAAGCAGATAGGAATTCAGCATTTGGCCTTGAAGAAGGAACAGGTGGCCACGACGCGTCTGAGAGGCTCTCGAGGCCTCACTCACCCTGGAGAAGAACCGCTGTTTAAAACGTCTGTGAGCCCAACAGGCGCCTGTGCTCTGGGCAGTGTTGCTGTCCACGGAGCTAGATACGCGTTGGGCGGCAGCTTCGAGAGCCTCTGAGGTCCGCTGTCCTTCTGACCTGGCCGAGGCTTCTGCTTTTCAGCTCCTGTTCTGGCTCAGCACGCACCGCTGGGCCAGGCGACCTCACTGCACTCTGTCCAGACACGCGCACACCCCACTGATGGGGTGCTCCTTCTCACCCCCCTGGCATCCGTGCTGCTCAGCCGGAGTGTCTGGGGCCGGAGGAGCCCCAGGCGGGTGTGGCTGCCGGCACTTGCACCCCGGTTCTGCCTGAGGGCGTGGCGTGTTCTGTGGCAGGAGCCCCTAAGCAGGAGACCAGCCACTGCCGTGCCCTGGAAGGGGAGAGAATTTTTGCCCCTGGTGATGGAGACGCTTGCTGGGCTGGGCAGTTGGCGTGCGCATCTCCCTTGCCAGTGCTGCTAATTGTTCTGGGGTCTCGCTAGGGAGCAGGGTCCGCACCCCGAGCACAGAGGGCCTTCCCTCATCGGGCCCTTGGGTGACGGGTTGCCCACCAGTGTCCCCAGCTGCCCACCTCCCCCTGGTGGGTGGGCCATGTCTGTCTCAGGGGCTCAGGGATGGGCTGCTGGTGGTAGCGGGCTTTTCTTGGCATGGCTGCTGGCCTCCGGCACCTCTTGTGGGCTGGGGAATGTGTGTCCCTGCCTAATTGACTCCCCTTCGCCAATTCTACTGGGCTGGCTGGTACTGGGGGTCCAGTGTGGACAGGGACAGGACACCCTGGCAGGAAGTGCTGCGGGTCTTGGTCTCCATCTCTCGGGTGGGGGGCTTAAGCAGTGTGTTCTTTGGTCCTGGGCTCCCAGATGGTGTGCTGTGCCTATGGCAGCTTTAGGGCTCCCCTCCCATCACCTCTGTGTTCTTGGCAGAGTAGACAGCTGTGTGGTGCAGACAGAGGCAGGAGTGATTCTGTGGCACCAACGCCACGCTGTCCCCCGAGCAGAGGCCCTGCCTGTGCGTCGCCATCCTCCCTGCAGGTGCTGTGCTGTGCTCAGAGCAGCCGCTAACGTCACTGTCTCTCCACAGTTCAACTTCCTCAACTGCTTCGCCTCGCTCTTCTACATCGCCTTCGTCCTGAAGGACATGAAGCTTCTGGGCCAGGTGAGTACGAGTAGCAACAGCAGTGAGTATGTCCGCAGGTGATTTCTGGTGTTCAGGTAACGAAGTTGTCCCCGTGGGTCAACTCAACTGAAAATACGGGAGTGTGAACAAATCGCAAACTTCATCCCGTGGGGACAGTAAAAGCAGTTATCTATTTAGTTTTGTCAAAGCAGTTCAATGGCAGGGAAGTGTGTAGAAATTGAGCTTGTGTGGATGTCTTGGACGGGGGCTGATTGGTAAACCCTTAGACAGGTCTTGTGAATTTTATTTCAACATTAACCAGTTGATAAACTTTATAGATCAGTAAATCCTGTGTTCTGTCTTCCCTGAAAGCCCTGCATTTATTTTGGTGTGTTGTAATTTTTGGAACGTGTGATATCGTTTACTAATAAATTGTGTACAGATCATTAATTTCTAGATGGTGTTTTCAATCCCCAAGATAGTTACCAGCAAGAGGGGTTGACTCCTGGCTTTAATATTCTGAGGTTATCAGAGAGCTCTGTCTCAGGCCCGGGCTTCATAGTGCCTGTGCAAGACCCTGGGAAAAATTTTCAAGACATTAAAAAATCTACATCATCTTTTAAGGTTTTGTAGTTGTGCCAACAGCTTGCATAAATGTAGAATTAAACGTTGTGTTCTTATCAACTATGGTAGATATATTGCTACCTTTTAAACATTACTTTTGAAAGTCAAAGAAATCGAAGTGAATACCCTTGCGGAGCATGACTTTGAGTTTCTCTTTAGAGCTTGGCCACCCTCCTGATCACCTCCCAGATCATCAACCAGATCGCGGAGTCTCTTCTTCCCTACTGGCTGCAAAAGAAGCACAGCGTGAAGGTGAAGAGGAGGGTCCAGGCCTTAAAGGTGAACGTCGAAGCCCCCTTATATGAACAAGTCATCCTGGAAAAAGAAATGGGCACATATTTGGTGAGTTGGAATATTACTGAATTGCACCTGACCAAGAGTGAGTCACACCCACACCGGCTCCACCAACACAAGACAGTGGCGTCTCCAGAGGGACGACTTCCGAAGTATTTTGTAGCCAGTCTCCTTACTGTGAGGCTGGTCAAAGGTGGAAGCTGCAGGTTTAGTTCTGGGGGGACTTCCATACTGATGTCCGTCGTGGTCGTCCCTGTTTACGTTGTCATCGACAGTCCATTCGACACAGCTGTTCTCCTTCTACTGGTTCTGCTAGATTGCACAAGCATCTGCAGCTGGGTTAGAGACAGCCCATTCCAGTGACCTGTGCACACCCATGTTCACAGCAGCGTAGGTCATGGGGCTACCTCTTGGGAGTGGCCTATTATGTCCATCAACAGATAAGTGGATAAAGAAAGTATGGTGTTTACACATTGGAGCATCACTCTGCCATAAAAAGTCTTTTGTAGGAAAAAATACCCTTTGAGTTTAGTGAAATAATGTTAAATGAATAAATGTTAAGTGAAATAAATCACACAATATTAAATATCATGTGGTTTCTCTTATATGAGCAATCCAAAATATGAATAAAGAGCAAAATAAAAGATAGGTAATAGGAAGTGTGGGGATAGATCATTCTCTTATGGGAAGGGGATTAAGAAACGGAGGGAGGAGAAAGAAAAGAGATGAAAAATAGGAGTGAAGACCGTTCTGTGCTGCACCAGCTTCGCATAAAGAATGTACACACCCCTCCCCGTGTACAGGGGCTGCTAAACGAGCCAGGCGGGACTGTGTGCAGACGTCAGACTCAGAGGTGCACGTGCTGTGTCTTCCCTGGCTGCTCTAGGTCGAGTCCAAGACGCTGTTACCCACCTTGGGCAGAAAGCAGTCTGGCTAAAATGTAGAACGTGTGTATTATAGGAGGAACTGCCTGCTTGCTCACTGTAGAAAACTGGGCCGTGGCAAACAAAATAGGTAGAAGAAACCCTGTCACACCACCAGGGTGAGCCTCCAGGACCCCAACACTGTCCCCAGCCTGGGACACGGCTGTGCAGCTCTGTGGTCCTTGCCAGCCGCACTGTCCTTCTTCGCGTCCTGGCATGTGGCTGCGGGCAGCTGGGCTCTCGTGGTCGGTGCTCCAACTGCACCGGGAGGCAGCTGCCTCTGCTGGAAACGGAAACGAAGGCCACTCCTTGCACTTGTATTGTTGTTGTTATTGTTGTTATGGAAAATGTAATTGTATTTCAAAAGAACCTGCATTACGTTAGTGTTCTTATTTCGCCCTGAACTAAAAAGTTATTTCAGTGAACTGATGAACAAAATTAAATTTCCCAGGTTTAATTTCTAATTTGGTAAATATCATTAGATAAAATCACATAAGAACGTCCTTAACATGTTCAGCAACTTCTCAGAGTTTAAGCCACAGACCCTGAAGACCGCACATGTGGAGCGGCCCCCGCCTTGCTCTCTACGGCGCTGGTCGTTGGGAGGTGCTGTGCGCTCGGCCCTGTTGAGGTTCGGTGGATGGCTCTGGAAGGGTCCCTGCAGTGCAGTGCGGCCACCCGACTGGGTCGCACAGTCAACTTGGTGACACATTTTAAAGGCCCTGTCTCATTTTATAATGAGTAAGTCACCTGTGAGGGCATCTTGAGCGCCTGCTGTCCTGTGGGCGTATCTTTTCTAATTGTGTGTTGCTGGCATATGGGGGAACTGTTGCGTTTTGGATCTTTACCAGCAACTTTGCTGAACCCTCCTATTATTTCCAGTATTTTTTCTATAGGCTTTCTACCTACCCAGTTATCTAGTCATAAATAACGTCTACTTCCTTTCTCCAGTTTTTGTTTTTATCTCTTAGGTTCACTCATGTCCAGGGTGCTTGGATAATATTTTAATCATAGGGATCTTTGTCTTCGTACTGATTTGTTTGTTGTCATTTTCCTACCATTATGTGTTATATTTGTTCTGTGTTTGAGGACATAACTTTTTATCAGTTTAAAAATATTTTGTCTTATTTTCTAAGAAGTTTTTTAATTTAAAAAACATGAATGCTGTTTTTTCAAGGTTTTATGGATATTATTGTGATTGTTATATTATCTCTTCTTTCAGTATTTTAGTCACATTAAAAATTTTCTTAATTGTAAACTCTTCAAATTTAAATGATTGACACATACCAGTTTTATATTTTTATATAGACTCCTGTGTAGCGTGTGCTGACATTGTATTTAGGAATTGTATGCCATTAGCTGATAATTTTTTTCTCAGTCACTGAAGGCAAGGGCAATATTCGTCATAGAAACCCTGTTTCTAACACAGAGGCTGGCATGTAGCAGTGACTCAGTGTTTTGGTCACTTTTCTTGTTGCTGGGGCACAATATCCTACACACATGTTAAAGGAAGAAAGGTTAATTTTAGCTCACAATGTATAGAGGTTTCTGTCCATAGTTGGCTGGCTCCAAGGCAGGGTGGCAAGGCCAGGGAGCATCACCGAGGAGAAACAGTCCATGGCAGGGCAGGCAGAAGCAGCGGAGCGTGAACCTGCCATCTTTCTGTCCTTCCGTATTCTGTCCAGGTGGGGCCTAGTACTATGCTGATTCAGTTATGGGATTGGTTCAGACGTGACACACCCTTAATCTGTGTTCATACACCCTAGATCCAGCCACCTCTGAAAAGCTCACCTGTCAGCACACGAGGCTTCGGAAGACCTCTAGACGCCGACCATAACACTCAGTGTAATATTTAACAGGGAAAGAACAGTCTTGTCCCTGAGGTCTGCCCCATTTCTGCCTTCTTGCCATGCTTTCTTTCCTTGTCTTTAAATCTGCACCACATAAAGCCTTGGAGGAGGGAGCCCTGAGATGGATGAGCAGAACCTGGATCTTTGTCTCCGCACATTTACCAAATCAGACACCACAGTGTTCTGGACAGCTCGTGTGTTCTGAAAGTTTACTCCGGCTTCTTAGAGTTTCTCTAGTTGGTCTTTTCCAGCTTTTGGCTGATAGGATGGAGTCTGTCTTAGGTAACGCATTATTATTTTGTGGGAATGTTTTTATTAGGGTGTTAAATTTGTCTTGTTTTCCTCCTTGCTGTTGTTGTGTTAAATCCCTGGCTGGCCAAGTTTGTTGGCTTTAAAGCACTCAGGTGCGTGGCACCCTGCTGTGCTGGGAAGGGGCTCCCTACACGCTATACCCTGGGCATGCGCAGGACCCTTGGTGGTCCAGAGACTGCCCACTGGCGCACCAGAGAGAAACTGTCCACACAGCCTGGCACAGGCCTGGCCTTTCCGAGCTGGGAAGGAGTGACTGTGGTGCTGAGCACACAGGCCATCGGATTTCTTAAGAACGAGCTATGGTAAAAATAGCTCAATTGCTAAGATTTCTACTCTTTCCCAACTCACACTTTCTTCACTCTTCATGGAAATAAACCGACTGCATATCATTGAGCCTGTGGAAAGCCACATTTCGATGCTGCAACAGAAGACGACACTTGCTAGAGCCAAGGTGACTGAGGAGTGGTTTGGAAACTGCTCCCAGCCGAAGCCTGACCAGGCCTCAAGCTCATCGGCTCCACGGGGGCTGTGTGGAGACGCTCTCCACTGTGCTGGAGACAGTCTGGGAGGCCTGCACCAAAGCCTGCCTCCATTAGGCTCACACTTGACCTTCGAGCCCAGAGCCCAGGTCTGGGGACCCCTGCATCCCCGCGCCTCTCTTCTGGCACGGCATTTTCTGCTTCAGGAACACAGGGAACAAGAGAAGAAGCGGACCTGGGGTGGGGTTGACTTAGTAACTGTCCGCTGCTGGCCGTGTGTCTGTCTCGGTAAAGGCTGCTGGAGATGAAGTAATAGTGGTGGTGTTTATCAGTTTTGAAGCAGCGCGTACTAGTGCTCTGGAACACTGCGGTGAGTACGTCCTCACTGAGGCCGTCGTCCTGTGTGTGCTGCATGGTCTGAGCCTGCGGTGCAGGGGTCGGTGCTCACGGGACCTCGCTTCCCTCTGCTCACGAAGCAGGAGCACGCCCTGCAGGCTACTGACGTCCCTGAGTAGCTCACCTGCTCCCCCTCGGCCCCTCCTAAAGAAGGACGAAGACCTTTCAGAGCAGTTTCTTCACATCTCCCTGGTGTCTGTTCTCTACCAGCAGTGCCTTTCTTCTCTGGCCTCTTTCGATGTCTCTGTGTTTCCAGTAGTTGACTCTGTGCAGCTTTCTTATTGCCATCTGAGGGTTTTTTTTTTTTTAACTCTTTCATTAAAAAAAAATTGAGGCATAATCATATACCATAGAATTCAAATCTTGATAGTATATAGTTTAACAAATTGTATGTCCCACTGCATGGCTATCCCATTGAGTGGCATTTTATTGATTTTATTTTATTTTTTATTTATTTATTTTTTTAGTTTTTTTGAGACAGGGTCTCGCTTTGTAGTTCAAGCTGGCCCTGAGCTCAGCCTCAAACTCACATCACAGCAATCCTCCTGCCTCTGCCTCCCGAGTGCTGGAATTACAGGCGTGAGCCACCACGCCCGGCACTGTGGTATGTGGT
>PVIR01042868.1:0-12027 GCA_004026965.1 Petromus typicus | reverse complement strand
AAAAAATTGCCTTTATTTTATGAAAAAATAAAACTTCATAATGAAATAATAAAATAGCAAAAGTTATTTCACTATTATCTTCAAAGTAGTTACTTAAAAGTACAAGATATAAATAAAAAATTCTTACAAAAAAGAACAAACATAACTCCTATCTTTCAATGAACAAGATAAACTAGTGGTATAAATGAAACCAATTAACATGTATCAAAATATTTTTAAAACAATGGAATTTGTAATTTGAGGAAGTACTTGAACTTGTCCCCATTTTCCATTTATCTCTTTTATTTTGTTCCTTATTTTTTCCATATAAGAGAAACCATGCTATACTTGGGCTTGGGTGTCTGACTTATTTCACTTAATATTATGTTCTGAAGTTGCGTCTATTTATTTAGGAATGCTTCAAATTTATCTTTCTGGCAGGGTAGTATTCCACTGTGTATAAATACCACACTTTCCTTATTTTGTTGAGTAAGGAATTTTCTTATCTGGTGATGGACATATACAAAGCTAGCTATTACAAATTTTGCTACTATAAACATGAGTATGCATATATCTCTGTAATATTATGATTTTTTTTTTTTTTTTTTTTTTTAGGCAGGGTCTCATTTTGTAGTTCAGGCTGGACCTGAACTCACTAGGTAGCTCAAGCTAGCCTCAAACTCAATACTCCTGCCTCTGCCTCCCGAGTGCTGGGACTATATGCATGAGTCATCACGCCCAGCTATAATATGATTTTTAACCATTTTGGGAAGATACCTAATACGACGACAACGGATTAAATGGCATTTATATTTTTATTGTTTTGAGAAATCCCACACTGATTTCCACAGTAGTTGTACTAGTTTACATTCCCATCAACAGTGTAATAGAGTTCCTTTTTTCCCCCACATCCTTGCCAGCATTTGTTATTAGACTCTTTCACGATACATACTCTTTCTGGGATAAGATAGTATCTCAGTGTAGCTTTAATTTGTATCTCTCTGATGGCCGCTGATAGTAAGCACATTATCCTGTACTTATGGGCCATCGGTCCCTCTTCTGAAAAGCATCTGTTCAAGTTGCCCATGTTTTGACTGGCTCTTTTATTTGAGAGGGTTTAATTTTTTTGAGCTCTTTATATGTACTTAATGTTTGTCCTGTCTGAAGTATAGCTAGAAAAAATATTTTCCCATTCTGTAGATTGTCTCTGTGACCTACTGATTGTTTCCTCTGTTCTATAGAAGCTTTAATTTGATATGATCCATGCGTTGATTCTTGGTATTTCTTCTGCCATTTGGGGTTCTTTTCAGAAAGTCCTCACATACGTCTAGCAACTAATTTATCTTCCAGTAGATTGTCTTAAAAAAAAAAAAAACACTTAAAGAACTTTGATCCATTTTGATTTTTAGTTTAGTACATGGTGAGCTATCTGGGTCAAGACTTGGCCTGAGTTCGATCCCAAGTACCAAAAAAAAAAAAAAAAAGGAAAAGGAAAAATGCTTACCCTCTACTCTTTGAGGGTAAAGTAAACGCATAATTTATTTGAAATTCTTCTGCATAGTAGATTTTTCTCTTCTCTCCCACTGATTATTCAATGATTTGTATCATGCTACGTAAGTGCTTTTCCATCAAGCTCCTATCAGCTATTTTTCTAAAAAATACTTTCCCTTTCAGAATTTTAAGAGGTAGATAATGATGAATTCAATTATGAGAATAAAGTTCTCTCAGAAACACCTGACCTCCAAAACGTTATGATTTTAAAAGGATTTTGTATTTCAGAGATAGCAGAAAAAGGGGTGGTAGTTTAAAATCAGTATGGCTGTCTTATTTGACTCATTTTGAATAACACTATCTAGAAAATAACACTTAAATTACTACTACAAAAGTTCAAAGGGGTTGGAAATTGAAGATCAAAATGCTGCTTTCCTACATTATTCCATTTTATACTGCATGTTCCAATTTTCAGATGATTATTATTAGTATTTTTGAAGTAAGATTACTGTACTTAGACACAATTTCAAATTCCGCTCCATTTTCCTTTACTTCAAAATGTCTCATATATATGTAATGAATAGGAATAAAGTTCAACTTCAGGAAGAGATTCATTTAATTAACAGTATTTTACCTTTCAATGATTAAGGTACATAAAAATCATAAAACAGTAAAACTGGCTTTTAAATTCTGAAATTAAAACTTAATGTATATGATTCCAACTTTGTAACAGAATAATGGAGTGTATGTGTGTAGAAGTAAGAGCTACGTAACATGGACATGACCCCACTCTACCTTTCCCCACAGAACAGAGAAACCACAAAAATGTTATAAAACAAAAGTTTATTATTCAATACTTTATCATAATGAATTGCATCTTTGGTAAAAATAAACTTTATAAACATCTTACTCAGAGATTAGATACAAAAACTAAACATTCGTAAGTTGTTTTTAATAGGAGCAAAGACTGGCAACTGAGAAGTGGTTCACCTGGGACTGCTCATCTACTGGCAGTTACAACTCAAACGCAGGACAGTTTTCATACTACTAGAAAAGAAACAGTTCCATACATGTCTTGAACTGGAAAGCATTCTTATACTTTCATTTTAAAAATAAATAATAGTTATAATGAATTGGCAATTATACATTTTTATACACTATATGATGGCAACATAATACTTAAAATTAAGCAGTTTAATAAAAATGTACAACTATTTAAAAAACAAGTTTTGACACTGGCATTGGCAGTTAGATGTAAAGAAAAAAATGGCAGGTATAACATCAAAATACTCTATTATTTTGCCTTTCAATAAATATCTTGACTACATCATTAACATTGAAGTAAACCTTATTTAAATCAAAGCTTACATATTTTAAACCAACACAATCTATTAAGTATATGTAAACCAGAAAGTCTTGAAGTTTCTTAAATACTATAGTTCCCACAAAAGTGTTAAGTTCCTATAGTAGTTAAGAGTTTTTATAGCTTTGTGAAATATTCATATCTGTTGTTCAAACTGCTGGGAAAGGTCTCCTGGTCTACAAAACACACACACTCACTCCTTAACACTTTCTCTAGCTCTGAATTTATGCTAATGTAGATTTAACTATCTAGTCTGAACCTTTTACATAATGCCTCAGTGAGCAAATACTAAGCTTTATAATATACAGGGACTCTAAGAGAAGTCACATTGGCTGTGAAGACAGGAAAAGCTCAAAGGAAGAAAAAGGAAGATGGATCCATCAACAGTTAGCTTTTCCATGAATACAGGTAATGTTTTCTTTCTCTGAATTTGAAAACTAAATATTAACTAATATAGTATTGCACAAATGTGAAAAATACATATTTAAGAAACACTGATTTTACTTGGGTTGTAAGAGACTAATTGTGCCGAGACAAAACTTTTAGTAGAAATATATTATAAAATGGAATTTGTTGCAATAAAGTTTGTATTATTTTGATGTAAGGCAAGTACATATTAGCTTAAGTCACAAGTTTACAATAAGTTGAAAAATACGTAACCTCTCTAACCTAAGTTGTTCTCATTACAGCACAATTTGTCAATGACTGGGTGTGTGAGTCCCAGTCCACAGGACTTAGAATGATGTCCTTCAGGCAGAGGATGATGAGCCATGTTTGGATCTCAATACAAGTGGAAACTCAGATCATCATCTCAGTAGAAGTCAGAAGGGGACCATAGCTAAAAATTCAGTTCCTCCTCTTGAAGATAACTGCCATAGTACATCAGCAAATGAAAAGCGGTGTACTGAGTTCCCTACTAAAATCAAGTTAAAGTATCATGCAATTCTTCCAGTTAGCTTTTAGTGCACAGGAGTTTATCTTCTTCTCAAGGGATGAATGAATGTAGCTTAAACATTTTATTTGTAGGAAGAGTACATGAAGAGGGAGAGAAAAAAAGCTGTTACATATGCTCAGACAAAAAAAGCTTAAGATCTCATGTTAGCTGAGAATAACTAGCCCCTTCCTTACCACAGGTCACTCTCCTTTCCCCGGAAGGGGTGTGAGCGGGGTAGGACCCTGGGACCCCACAATGCAGAGCTAGGAAAAGGAAGCAGAGTGGAGCTACATCATGAAGAAGTGTTACTCTGCTCTATCTGGAGGCCATGGTAAAGAACTTAAAAATTTTATTAAATTGATATTTGTAATCTCTTCACTGTTCAGGGTGGTAAGTGAATTTTTTCATCTTTTATTCATTGTCTATAGCAAAAGAGATTAAATTAATCTAGCCATTTTCTGTACATATGACATTTATGAGGAAAAAAATTTCTTAATGTCTTATCCTGTATTATTAATAAATTTTAAAATTATTAGATTTCAACAGCACCAATTCTATTAATGTGACTATCCAGATTCAATTAAAATCAATATAAACAGAACAGAGAGCTTTAATGCTGTTATCCCTGGCTTAAAGTCTTATCAATGGAAAAAGATGCTTTTGTTATTATTCTTCTCATTTGACAGTTTTGCCCAAAATTAAAAAAAAAAAAAAAAGATCTCTTTGAAAATGCTTTCTCCTAAAAACAGGTAAAAGCATGAAATTAATATTACGAACCTGACTCTGATGAAAATAAGTTCACTGCCTACGACACAGGATACACTATCTAACATGACTGAACTTTTGGAAAGCTGCTGCCATCATTGTAAAAAATACGTAACATACATACATACATACACACACACACACATATATATGTAAAATGAATTACGGTATTAGTATCCTTTGCTCTTTCTGAATAATACAGTCAAACCATGTAAATGATATGAAAAATTGTCTCATATAAGCAGGTTTTAAATATTTAAAATACCTTCATCAATGCATTTCTGGAATAATAATATAAAATCTTTCAGCATTGATTAATGGCACATGTGAGTATTATACTTCCTCCTCAAAGAGTACTGTATAAGATCTAATTTCATGAGTTTCAAATCCCTGAATACATTTATTTCTACAGTTTTATTATGTCTTTTAAAAGTTAATTCAGCAATTGTAACTCATAAAAAATTTGGAAAGAAGTTTTTTCTAAATGCTCTATCTTAGCTTATGATAACATAAGAAATAATTACTCAAAATGTTTTATTACACTCCATTCCTATTATAAGACTCTCAGAATGCAGTGTATGCAGAAAGCAAGTGAAAACATCTCTTATTGCAAAAGTATGTCAAAATGGATATTACTCCATAACACATTCTATGGCTATATCCTCTTAGTGGACAATTTCTGTTCAACAAATCAGCTAGTGGCTAACACTTATATAATGGTTACCAAGCACTTTGGAAAAGAATAAAAGGACTCCAATGAATGCTATGCAATATCTGTTAAATAAAAACATTTCAATCATATTACTGTATCATAAACAGGAAATAAAGAGTAGTTAGAAGAAAACACACTCCAAAACTGCTTTCTCTAAAGCTTAGAACTCTTTTTTGTATTCTCCACTTATGTTAAACCAAAAGGTACTTCTAGACATCTAGGATCTTTTCCAATTTATATCTGACTTTGCTCATGCTGCAACAAAAAATAATTTAAAATAAAAAATCAGACAAAAAATCTGAATCTTATCCCAATAGACTGTGTGTCAGGAGAGGAGTACATGAGAAAGACAGCAGAAAAAATTTTTAGCTGGATGAGTAACTACAGTTGATTACAGTATGGAAAGGAGAACAAAAAGGTATAGAGTTACCAAATCTTACATTTGTAAGTATTAATACAGACTTTTTTTCATTTAAGAGACAGACTGAGGATTTCCTTACATAAAAATTTCCAAATCTTGAAGACACTTATCACAGAAGTTATGCTTTTAGGTTTTTATATCACATATTTATGATTGGGCATGATCCTAACAGCAATTATTTAATAAAAAATGTTTTGAAAGAAACAAGTAATTGGCACCCTTCCCAACTCTGAAACTAATTAAGTCCATTATGGCTTTGATATCCCTTTTATTAAAGAATATTGCCACACTTTAAAATAATTTCACACTATCCAGTATTTCTATTTTTTCCACTGCTTTTGATTTTGTGTTTTTGCAGTACTTATAATGGAACCCAGACACGTACGAATTCCAGCAAGGTGGAGCAGAGATCCAGCTGCCTCTTTGAGCTCCTCATCGATTTCCTGACATGACTGTCTTCGCATCTTTTTGCCCGGCTGCCCTTTTTGAGAGGTATCTACACAAGCCTGTGCTGCATAGCCACTGTCTCCAAGAGGGTCGTCTTCGTAATCACCGTCTGTGTCTTCTTCACTGTGGAATCCTTCACTGCCGTCACTTCCCACATGGCTACTCTTTGGGATGAATTCATACATCTCATCTACTGAGGACAGAGAAGACACGCTCGACCTGGATGCACACCGCTGTGCAACCATGCTACTGGCACTGTAGTTGTGATCTTCTTTTGGGTCAATGCTGGTGGCTAAGGAATCGTTCTCTTGTAATCGTACAGCATTGGGATGACTAAACGCATGGCCATAATTCCTCTTTTTTTGCAGTGATGTTTTAAGAGGAAGAGGCTTCTCACCTGTGGAAATTTGATTGCAAAAACAGAAAGGTGAAAACTACTGTTATCATTCTCAAGCAGGAGGTGTTTTAGATTAATGTTTTACAGGATTTTTCCTTTCATTACTCTGAAACATTTTAAAATCACTTAATAGCATGCTTTGCTTTTTCCATGGAACATGCAATTATTTTGAACTGCACAAAATGCCTCAGTATGAATGTAGCAGTTGGATTAGCTAGCCATTTGTTGGTATACAGGTTGTTCTGAATTTTTACTACTACACGTATCATGCTGCAATGATAATTCTCTAAATGTCTTCCCTTACACATATGCAAGTACTTTTCTAGGAGGGTTACCAGGAAATACAACTGCTAAATAAAAGAAGACATGCACTTTAATTATGAGCAGTATTCCTAAACTGCTCTTTAACGTGGCTGCACAAGTTACTATGCAACAGTATATGACAAAACCTATTCCCATATTCTCAATCTTGTTTTTTGTTTTGTTTTGTTTAAACAGGGTCTCGCTTTGTAGTTCAGGCTGGCCCTGAATCACTACGTAACCCTTGAACTCACGGCAATCTTCCTGCTTGCCTCTGCCTCTCTAGTGCTGGGATTACAAGTGTGAGCCACCACACCCCAGAAATGTGGTATGTGGTACGTGGTACTGGAGATTGAACTCTGGACCTTGTGCTGGCAGACGCCAGATCTTTTTTAAAATTCAAGATACTGGAGATTGAACCCAGGGCCTTTGTACTGAGGTACATATCCAGCCCTTTTTACTTTATTATGCTCTTATTTTTAAAATTTTGAGACAGGGTCTTGCTAGGTTGTCAAACTGCCCAGGTTGAGATGGAACTTGCAGTTCTCCTGCCTCTGTCTCCCAGAGTACCAGGACGGCAGCCACTGCCACCATGCACATCTTAGCCATCATTTTCTTATAAACTCTGAGACAAAAAAGGCATCTCAGAATTGTTTTATTTCCCATTTATTCAGTTCTTACAACAGTTCATCTTTTCACATGTATACTATTCATATTTTTTGCCTCTTCTGAGACCCATTTTTTCATATATCTTGCTGACTTTTTTGTTTAATTTTGTAAAAGAAATGTCTTACTTATAGGATCCTTTAGAGACTCATGTTAATCTTTTGTCTGTAAACATGGTTTAAAAAATTCTCCAGTATTTCATTTATCACTTGTCTTTTTTTATTTTAATGGTGGTAGGACCCAGGACTCGCATACATGCACACATCAGGCAAGTGATCTGCCACCAAGCTGTTCCCACAGTCTTTTCTGGTTACTTTGCCTAAAGGTATTTTTTTGTTGTCAAAACTGTAAATCTACCCATCTCTTTCCTGGACAGATTTTGTGTTTTGTATTTTTTTTTTTTTTAATTTTTTCCCCAGTACTGGGGATCAAACTTAGAACCTTGTGCTTACAAGGCAGCTGCTGTCACACTAAGCTGAATCCCCAGCCTGTATGTTTGTAACTAAAAGAAGCTTTTCCTTTTCCAAGTTACATGCTTTCCTATATTTTCTTACTGTTAACTTTCATTTTTATTTTTAGCTCCTTTAAGCTCATCTTCTAAATATGCTATGCTCTCCATTTCTTAGTCAATGGAAAAAAAATTCTCATAAGTATATATACATAAATGGAAATAAACAGAAACTAGGTTATTCAGATTAAAATAATTTAGATGGAAAGTAATTTGCCATGACATTTAAGACATTCTGTATTCTAAATTAAGGTACTCATGAAGATTTATTTGAAAAGAAAAGCATGATTGCTTACATTCTAAAATCCCTTGTTCTATAGAAGTATTTAAAAGTATCATTGCAGTGGCAGCATCAATATCAGATTCTGAAAAGGGAAAAGAGTGGTAACATTAATGTTCTTTATGAGAGGATAATTAAAGTATCTGCATGCACTCAAGGATATCCAGCACCAAGACTTTTGCTGTACATTTTTCCACTTAAAAGGCACAGACATAAGTTAAACATCATGCTATCATATATATTATCTTGCAATCTGCCTTTGTTCACATAAAATTATGGGACCGTTTGGAGATCAGTATTATATAAAAGAATGGAGGGGCACTAGAAAAAATACAAGTTCTCTTTTTATTCACAATGAAAATTGAACATTTGAATTATATTTCAAAAAGTTCATCCTTAAAACTAAATTAGCTAAAAGTATACAACATTACTACTTTTGAATATTTTTATCTAAAATAACACCCTATGCATATCTGCAGTTACGTATGACATTAAGCTCATGCTAGATGCTGAAGACAAAAATACATATAACTGATCCCGGGAGCCAAATATATGCTGAAGGAAAGACAGACTCTAAGAAATGGTGGTGGGAAAAATGACTTTACACATGCAGAGGATTCCGTCTAGATCTCTATCTCTCATCGGGTACTAAACTAGATCTAAATCAATCAAAGATCTAAACACACTGAATTTGCTAGAAGATAAATTAGGTAAAATATGTGAAGATGTAAGCATAGGCAAAGACTTTCTGAACCCCAAAATGCACAAGAAATGACATCAGGAATCAACACATGGGGTCACAGCAAACCGAAAAGCTTTTGCATAGCAAATGAAACAACCAAAAAAAAAAAAAACACTGAAAAGACAACCTACAGAATGGGAAGACATCTTTGCCAGGACAATTCAGATAGAACACTAATACTAATAAAGAATATATATATAACTCAAAAACAGAAAATCAGACTCCTCCCAAATAAAAAAGACTCAATCAGACATGGGCAACTGAAATGAACAGATACTTCTTTGAAGAAGTGAAATAACCAATTAATACATGAAAAAAATGATTAACCTATTTGGCCATTAAAGAAAAGCAAAAAGAGATTCCATTTTATTCTGGAAATTCCAGCATCAACAAACCAAGTAGTAAATGCTGGTGAGGCACCATGGTAAAAGGAAACCCGTCTGCGTTGTTGATGGAAATGTGAACTAGTACAACCACTGTAGAAATCCACGTGGAGATTCTGCCCCAAAAAACTAAAAATAGAAATTCCATTTGACTTAGCTATTTCCCCCCTCTAGGAATCTTTCCAAAACAGTTAAAGACATCATATTACAGTGATATATGCATACCTATGTTTACAGCAGCACAACTCATAATAGCTAAATCTTGGAAGGGACCTATATGTCCACTGATGGATGAATGGAGAAAGAAAATGTGATATATATATTTCATATGGTGGTGGGAAAAATGACTTTACACATGCAGAGGCTATATCTCATATCTTATATATATCATATGACTCTGCTACAAAGGAAAATATTTGAGTCATTTGTAGGAAAATGGATGCACCCTGAAATATGTTAAATGAAATAAATCAGACATATAGCAGAAATATCGCACACTTTCTCTTACATGAGAAATCCAATGTGTAAATAAATTAGACTAATAAAAGACAGATAATAGGAAACACGGAGATGGATCTTTTGCAAATGTGAAGGGGACCAAGAGATGGAAGGAGGGAAAGGATGAGAGGGGAGGGGATGAAACTACTAAGATATCTATATAAAACTCCCCATAAAGAATATAATCATTGTATTAGTACATTATGCAAACATGTACTAATAAAAATAAAAATAAAAAAGAATATGTAACTGGTCAGTCCAGGTCATCTAAGTCTATAAGTGCTAAATGAATTATTTTTTTGTTTCTGTTTTTAATTTGTTCTAAGAAAAGGTCTCACTATGCAATCCAAGCTTGCCTTGAACTCATAGCAATCCTTCTGCTTCAGCCTACTCAGTATTGGAATTACAAGTATGTGCCACAATGTGTGGCAATTAAATGAGCAATTATCGTGGGAAGAAAGATATTACTAGTATATGATGTTCCTAGTATAATTATTCACAAGCTTATAAACTCTAGCGATTTAAATAATATTCACAAGCTTGCATATAAATATGATTATTTGATGAGAAAAAAAGGGCTTCAAAAGGCTGGTAAAAATCAGATTCTACTACTGATAAAGTCATTATCTTTTCATACCTACTTATGTCAGCTTTTCTCCATGTTGGTGATATATCAGTTTGAATAATTAATTGAAGAAGAAAAGTAAAGAAAAAAATTTATCAGTTCAAGGCCAGCCTAAGCTACATAGTAAGTTCAAAAACAGCTTGAATTAGAGGAGATTGTCTTTTAAAAATACACGAAAATTAGAAAATGTGTACATTATCTTTTATATAAAGAATCAAATTTAAATACTGTTCAGATAAGAAGTTGTCTAGCCATATGTTAAAGTTTTAAATTTTTGGACTAAAGTTTTCCAATTTACTTATAATATTTAATTATAACATTACTGTAGATTTAAAAAGAAAGTCATGAAAATACTGTCTTGTTTGCTCCCCAAATTGGCTATAAACGCTTTTAGGAAATGTTACTGTTATTGACTTTAATTATCAGGATACATCTCTCATACTGTGAGACAGCACACAATACCATACAGCTTTTTTCCCTTAAATAAACTGTGGCCTCATGAAACAAATATCTATGTTACCGTCATTTTAATTACACTGTCAGCTACTTTAGGTTAGGAGCAGGGTCTTATTTTCTATGTCACCAGAATGCCTGCAACAATAGTGGGCTCTAAGACATTTTGGGGAAATACCAGAATATTGGGAATGCTCTCTTCTGTCATTCATGCAATAAACAGTATGTTCTACTGTGAGCCTAACATCATTCTAGCCTGTGAATATACGGCAGAAAACAAAACAGGAAAATCCTCAACCTCTAAGAACACAAAGAATAAAACATAGTATGACAATGATGAGCACTGGGGAAGAAATGAAGGCGGGGAGAGGACAGAGAAAAAACGGAGAGAAGGAGGTAGGAGGAGAGAAAAGTTTGGGATGGTGGCTGTAATTTTGTTTTTGATCTGTTTTTGAATTTTTGTCAGCATGTTTGCAGTACAGAATGATTGCATTCATCCTGGGGAGTAGGTGTGGGCACAGAGCACATCTTAATGCAACTTTAAATAGGGAAGTCCTCGAGGAGAAGGGAAGAAACGGGAGGTTTGGTCTGAGGTGAAGGAAGAGCAGTACAGGCAGAATGCACATTAACTAGAAAAGACTGCATCAATGCGCCTCGCATGCCATAGTCGAAAGGCCAAGCAAAACAAAGTCTCCAATTCCTCTTCCAGAATGAGGCCCCAGAGGGTTGACAGTGCTCATAATTTTAAACTGTCTACGAAAACCAGGGGTGCACTTGCTACTTTGCTGTCTCTCTGTGTGATCTGAGAAGGGCAACTGGTCCTGCAGGGAAAGGTTTCCCTGTTCAAGGCCTGCGCAGCTAGAAGAGTGGGGCGTGGGACTGAACTTCACAGTCCACTCTGCCTCAGCCAGGTGTCAATGGCAGTAGGCCAAAGCCCTGGCTGAAGGATTGGGTCCCAAGAAGGAATCCACTTATCTGTCTACTTAGCATTACTGGGAGCTGAACCCAGGGCCTTTGCAGTGAGCCACATCCCTGCTTCCTAGGACTTTTGTTATTTTGGGGG
>PVIR01042867.1:0-12024 GCA_004026965.1 Petromus typicus | reverse complement strand
CAATAAATATATTCAGCCACATACTGAATATATTTAAACAGTATTTGTACAGAAAGTGTAACTCTTTGGGGACACTGAGCAAGAACATTTCAATTAATCTTAGCATCAAGGATTGAGTGTCATAACTCATATTTATACTGAAATTCAAGCTAGGTGAGCAATAATAAAAGCAATGGTGTCTTGGGACACAACTGGGAGGAGTACATTCCCTGACTTCTCAAATGCTAAATAATTGTTTTCATCTTGGTTCTTCCCACAGGACTTTGTTTACATGACTAATACAGCTGTTATCGCATCACATCTTAGCTGTCTTTTTGAAAGAAAAAGCATCACTTAAATTTTCATCCTTTTATCCCTAGGACTTATGAGAGAACCAACATGCTGGGCAAGTACTCAAAGAAGATTATTTCATCTGAGGAGATGAACAACATGATCTTTCAAATCAAAAGGCCTGGGCTTAATCTTAGCTCTGCCATTAAAAGAGTGACTGGCTTTAAACACATTAAATCACTTCTCCGACAGACAGGTGACCAGCTCACAAATGTAGAAGGAAATACTTGGCATATAAACTTGCAGGATTTAACCAGAGACCGTTGGTAAATGTTCAGTATTTCAACACATAGTAAGTGCTACTATTAATGAAATCCTCATTAATTTGGACCCAGGATACTGTTGCAAATCTTCAAGGAGGAAAAGAATGGAACAGTTAAGATAACAGCTCACTTCACAAACGTGTGGTCGCAGCAAACCTAGAAAGACAACAGCAAAATATACCCTTGTCTTTTCATCTCATCCAGTGATTAGATGTTGAATGTCTGCTCTGGGTTGGGCAAAAATGTCAGGAGATTCGTTTTAAACAAAACATGTTCGGCTCTGGGCCTCTTGGAATGCATGTGATCTAACACAAAAAGACATCTCTGTTACATGTTTCAGAGAGAGTGAAAGATAGAGACGGAGGCAGAGAACATATGGGTAGAGCCAGTAAAATAGTGACATATTTTACTAAAGTGATCAAACAAGGGTGACTCCGCTTCTGATTTTGTCATTCCTACTCATAACCCTGGAAGTCATATGCTCAGTGATCATCACTTCTGATGTCATTCTCACTGAATGAACTCATGACCCATTGCAGACACTTTCCCTTCCTAATCATATGCTTCTGTTTCTTTTTACCAATTCCACTTCAATACCCTCTCCCTCTGCCAGTCTGATAGTCAACCAAGGAATAAATTTATGTATCTTGGATAAAAGATAAAAAAATTGGATTTATGTGTCTTGGATAAAAGAAATAAAAATTCTTTTATAAAAAATAAAAGAAATATTATAAATTTGATAAAATGAGAGTGGTTACCCCTGAATTTCTTTGGACTATCACCTGGGAATTTTACATTACTTTTAGTCTGCATAAAACATGTTACAATTTGGAAATCATTAAATTCATTTTATAAATGAAAAACTAAGTATTGGGTCATCCAACAAATCTCATTTATTTGGTAAGCAACCACACTGGAATGCTAGTAGAGATTTGCCTGCACTTAATCCTATGCGCTTTCCATGTGCTATGATTTCTGCAGGACACAGAACACCCCCATCCCCATGGCCACATCCTGATTCCTAGTACCTGTGAATATGTTACCTTACGTAACAATGGGGGTTAAGGGGAATTATTTGGCTTCCATGACGTTATTGCTGAGGACTACAAAGAGGATAGAGGAAGGAATTCAAGTCACGGTGACATAGATGAGAACAACTCAACCCACCGTAGCTGGCTTTGAGGGTGGGAAAAGGTCATAAACCAAGGAATGCAAGCATCCTCCAGAAGCAGCAAAAGACAAGGGAACATAGCCATAGTGACACCTGGACTTTATTTAGCTCAGTGTGATATAAACTTTACGTGTTCCTCCGGAGAAGCAATACTAATACACACTGCACTGTGAGACATCTAGACTGCAGGTAATACAAATTTATGTGGCTTATGTAACTGTAATGAATGACTAATGTACCACATCACTACACACAAAATGACTTAATGATGTGCACCAGGACGTAAGTAAAGATTATATCTTATTATCCTATTAAAGAAGATTTTAGAAAATCAGAACTCAGCACAAGGTAGATGCAGTATCAGTCTTGGTGTATGACTAAGACTCTGTGTAGAAGTAGAAAGTTGTAAGGGTGAGTTTGAATCAAAGATTATCAAAGTGGATTGTGATTGCATATTGTGGCTGGGAATTAATTCACGCCCAGAAGGAGGAAGAAAGGGAGGAGGAAAAGAATGAACAATTTTTAGACTGTGAGTCTCTGAAGAGGCAAAAGCAGACTTTAATGCTTTGTTTTTTAATAACAGAAAAGAAGTATGAAAGCAGAAATAATCAAGCAGGAAATATTTTTTATCATTCTTTTCAGTTCTAGATCTTTGCATTAAATTAATCCAAGAGGGAAGGTTTTCTTCCCTCTGTGCCTTATCCAAACAATCATTCCAGCTTTTTGAAAAATAAATAATACAAATAGGCTTTGTGAGATCTTGCATTCATTCATGAAAATAATAGACTTCTCTGAATTATTTATAAAGCCAATTATTTCTACAAAGACAGTGAATGACAGGTAATGGAGCAGGAGGGCTTTGCTGGTAATTTAATTTTTTTAAAAATGTGAAGAATTCTGTGCCAGTGTTAATATTAAATTTATAGCAGTTGAATATCAACTGTTGCAAAGAGAACCACTTAGTTTTGGCTTTAATCAAACTGTACAAACTTTGGCAAATCCAAGGCTCCCGTGCAGTCTGCTGGACACATGAGCTGCTCTCAGTCTGGTGGAAATTCTCACCATTCAGAAACAGGCAGCACCGGCTTCCCTGTTGTCCATTAATGAGGAGGTGCTGCCGAGCAGAAAGCCTGGACAAGCTGGAAGAGAGGGGGCCAAGCTGGAAGAGAGGGCGCTCGCTGATGTCTGAGCAGTGAATCACAGCAGACCAGGGAAAAGGCAGAAACATGCTTCTCAGTGGGTCGTTTCTGCCCCAGCTTCTGCAGTTTCACCAATAGTAATGGGAGATGCAAAGAAATAGGAAACCACTTCCTCCTGCTTCTTCCTCTTTTGCTTTACTTCAGGGAAAGAAATGAGAAGAGGGATGAAGGTGGAGAGGAAGGATAAAAGGTTTCAAAGACTTATGATTACTCCCCAACTTGGGTGTGGTGTGTGCACTTGTGATCCCAGGCCTCTGAAAGCTAAAAGGGACTGGAGATTTAGTTTAGTGCAAAACCCCTGGGCTCATTCCTCAGTACCCTCTACCCTAAATATTAGTCCTAAAATAATTGACTTGTGTATGTGACCATTGACAGTTTTAAAAAATAACTTTTATGTTAGTTGAACGTATTTTCTTGTCCATAGTGATTTTTTTCTGGACTTCTGATCATAAACCAATGTAGAGATGTGTGATCTATTGCTATTATTTTGAATTATACTTCAGAAGAAAAGCTGAATTTAAAAAGCTAAGACCTAAAGGAGTGACACAAGGTCATTAAACTCATAAGATGTACTTATTTTCCAAAAGTTCGAAGAAAAAGAGTTGGTTCTCAGTGACAGCAGTTCTTAGCTTACCTCTTGCCCACCTTTTGTTAAAGAAGATTCTCGAAGCTAAGAAAATACTTAAGATTGTGGTTTTTGTGGAAATAGTCTTTTTCACCGTTCCTATCAGTGAAAAAATTTCAGTGCTGATTCTTTTTTCTTAGTGAAACATAAAACAAGGTGAAAGAACAAGTAGTACAAATGGGTCCGTGGTATGGAGCAAATGTCTCTCTATGGTTGACCCTTGCACTCCATCCCAGCGGCCATCGACGCTACCAGTTCCTTATTTATCCTCTGGGAAAGAGTGTGTGTTTCTTTTATGCGTTCTCCAACAGAAAACATCCTGTTCAGCATGCTGTTCCTTCATTTCAGAGATGGTTTGATATCAACACATATAGATTTTACCTCTTAATTATCAAAAGATGCAAATTATTCCATGACGGGCCATCACCTATTTAACTTATCTCCTATTGATAGCCATTCATATTTTGCAATATTTTATCATCATTAGAAGTTCCTCAGTGATGTCCTGAACAGGCAGCTGTGCACCTCTCAGCGTGTGTGCGGGATACCGTCTGACAAGTCTGAGAAGTAGCCCGACATGATGAGAGTGGATGCGTGGTCAGCTTCTTAGTAGACACTTGTCAATTGTTCTCCAAGGAGACTGTGCCAATCTACAGGGCTGCTCATGGCGTCCGAGACTGGCTTCCCCACACACCTCAATAACCCGGTGTTAACAATCTTGCTAAATCATTAAGATGACAGGAACAGAAGGGAAACTCATGGCTTTAATGTACATTTGTGTAATTAGACACTCACGCCACAATGTCTTTAATCATTTCATCCCCTTGGAGGACAGCTGGAGTAGAGGGAAGGCAGCAGACATAGTTTTCAGTAAAAAGTTATAATGAGCAAGGTTTTCCCAGTCACGTATTGCTGTGAACTTTAAAACCATTTTAAAGCTTTCTGTTTCTCTTTTATCTCCTAACTCTGCAGTTCAGGAATATTGACAGATGTGGTGGGAACGTATGTCTCCTTCTTCTAGTAGTTGCACTCCATCTATTAGTTGGTGTCTTGGCTTGGGAGAGGATTCTCTCTTTCTTTCTCTGCCTAAATATTTTTTTTCTTTTCTCTTTGTATTTTTTCTCTTTACACTTTCTTTGCACAGCCTTTTATACAAAGATCTCCATTACACTAGCTTCTTACACAATCTAAATGTAAAGAAGGATGAGAGGAAAATAAACGTTAGTGGTTAAAATGTTTTCAGTTGTGCTTTATTTTTATAACATTTTTTGAGACAGGATCTCGCTTATAGTTCAGGCTGGCCCTGAGCTCACCATGTAGCCCAGGTGAGCTTCAAACTCACAGCAATCCTGCCTTTGCCTCCCGAGGGCTGAGATTACAGGCGTGAGCCTCCACACCTGGCACTATGATATGTGGTTCTGACTGTTGGTAGACGTGAGTCATTGTACGCAACATTGTTGTATGTGATTGCTGGGGATCGAACCTGGGCCCTTGCACTTGCAAGGCAGGCGCCAGAATCCCTGAGCTAAATCCCTGGCCCTATACTGTATTTATTTGTTTTTTGAAGAAGAAGACACACATTAAAAAAATCCTTATAATTCTCAATTTCAGGATTTGTGAAACATTTTGTGCTAACATAGATTATGATAGTCCACAGGTAGAATCTTTTATTATAATAAATTGGAATATTAGATTTTCTCAGTTTCTACTGGGTGTTTTCTATACAACTATTAAAAAGACAGAAAGTTATTTTTGTTTAATGAGTGTAATATACAGATTTTATCAAATTTGAATTAAAAATAGTGGGCATCTGTAACCCCAGCTGCTTGAGAGGCTGAAGCACAAGGATTTCAAATGTAAAGCTAGCATGAGGAACCTTGAGATCTTGTCTCAAAAAATAATAAAACAAAACAACCATAAAAATGGGCTTGGATGTAGATCAGTGGTAGAGTGCTTGTTTAGGAGTGCAAGGCCCTAGATTCAACTCTAGTACCATATAATATTTTTTAAAAGGGAGAACTGGATGATAAAAATTTACTTCCTTGCATGCTCATTTCTTGTGTCCATTAGGCCTGTGTTTTAAAGGACCACTGGGAGGAGTCAAATGATTCCCACCTCACTTACAAAAGGGATGAAGTACTACGCGGTGCAGCGCGGAGAACTCTCATCTAGGATTAAAGGAAGATGCTTTTGAGGATCCCGAGTTGAAATTTTCAGATGAAACCAGCAAAAGAAAGAGGAAAGTAGCTGGTAAAGAGCATGGCCTTGGAGGACAGCTGGAGTAGGGTGAAGGCAGAGTGGCGGCCATGGTGGATATTTTGGTGAGAGGTCAGAGTATTCACAGATTCGATGGGGTGATAGCACTCAAGCCATGAGGCTACGGAGCGTGCGAAGTGCACAGGAATCTCGCTCCAGTGAGAGGCTGTGAGTCTCTCCCTGACTCAAGAGGAAAGGAGCAACCAGGAGCCGCCGCCCCCACCTACCCTCTACGTTGAGACTCTTCCGTTCCCAGCCCCGTATGGGTCTAGTGTCCAGGATCTGCGATAATTTCCATCTCTCTCCTTTTCCAATCTCCTGCTTTAGGTGTGGAAAACATATGGAAGACATTTGAGGTGCTGTAGAATTTCTTTTTGAGATGATTACTGCATTCAGAGGTGGGGCAGGAAAGAGAAAGTGTTCTGTATTTTTCTTGAAGGGACTGAATGCAAGGAATTAGGTGCTTACAAGATAACTGGAAGAGCGATAGAGGAGTGGAAGTCAGTTCTCCTACTGATCTCAAGAACTACCTTCTGTAGCTGCAAACCAGACATCGGACCTCAGCTGGAGCAGCAGCCAGTCTTCCCCCACACCCACGGGGCTGGACGTGTCAGGACGGACACTGAGCCTGGACTCCAGGCTTCTCCAACAGTGACGTCTGTTGGAATGCTGGGAACACGATCCTGTTCCTTCCTCCTAACAAATCTCCAATAAGTGCATCCTGTTGACAGATAACCAACTGCATGCATAGCGCTATCACGAGGGAGCCAGGGTTAAGCTGTTCCCACTGGTAATTGCTGCCATATATAACAGGCCTTGCGAACGGCTGCTGAAAGCCAATAGATAATGTCCCCTGCACTAGGAGACTCCCCTTCCTGAGAAGACATAAGCACAGGAAGCAAAATGCTCAGTGGTCTCCAGGCAAAACTTATGGCTGTGATTCAAGTGATAAATATTCAAAGTGCCTAATATGGTGTGGGCCACGATTGGCATCTTGGATGGAAGCTTTTACTAGGCAGCCCTTCGTTCTTTTGTTCAGAGATTAAAAAATAGTATAAAGACTGAATAGAGAGGTTAAAATATTTCATGCATAGTCCATTAAACAGAGAACTTGTATGAGTAAGATGCATTTATTAGCATGTTACATAGGACAGTGCTTTCCCTTGTGATGATTCTTGTCAGCAAATAAGTAACTGTTATCCTTAAAGTAACATATCTGATTATTTCATATGTATTCTATAATTACCTGTCTGGGTAATATATATGTATATATGTAATACGTACACACACACACACACACACACTCACACATTACTTGGAGCTGAATATATTAGGGCTGCAAATATGGTCATTCAGTGCTACAAAATGTTTTTTCTATTTACTACTTCTTCAAAAGGTGATTTAAAAAACTGTGGGTACATCACTTTCTGCTTATATAAAACTAGGATTAGAGGACTGAGAAATTTCCCAAATACCTGATTTTCCTAAAATTTCAGTTTATTGTTTTACTGATTTGGATGCAAACATAATCACATGGGCACTCTCTGGCTTAGTTGGAATCTAGAAATTGCTGAGAAACTTTGGACCATTCTTTTGTTGCTTTCAAGACAACAAACCTTTATGGGTTGTCTTTTCTCCACATCTCACTGCACAGATTCCTTTTCAACCCCCAGGTAAAAAACCAATCAGCACAATGTACCTCTTTTTCAGAGAGAAACTTTGCCATCATGGAAACATCTCTTGTATTCACCCTGCGTGACTTTTCACAGAGAGCAGAATGCCCAGCAATGTAGCATCCACAGCATAGTCCATTTAAACTAGAACACTGGTAGTTTGCAAATTCCAAGGAAGCAGCTAAGGGCCCTGTCCTCATTCGGCCCTTTTGACCTAGGGGGCCTCTATCCATACCCTCTATCCAACCCTCTCTAAAGCTTCTGCTGCTATAAAACAAGAGAATTCCCCTCTGCAGCTTTCTTATTTGAAAAATCAGCTTCATAAACAACAAAATTTCACAATGTTTGGTTTTTACCAATAGTAATTGCTTGGGATGGATGCTGGGCATTCATTGGCTGCCTTTTGAAATGTGAAAAACAAAGATTTCCCAGGCTTTGCGAGACAGCCAGCTGTGCTCTGCTATGAAGACTCACATAGTGCCCTCCTGTTCCATGAAAGACAGGGGAAAAATCTGAATTTGTATTGGGCACTTTTCCCTTCCAGCTGCAGAGCTATCCTAGTTTTCCTAAGATAAAGATATTTCACTTATTCTTATTCTATCCTTATTTGGCCACTGCAAAAGGACACTGAATGCCACCTTTCTAGAAAGATTGCAGTCTTTCCATAATGAGCTCCTGAGTCAGAACCTGCCCCATAAATCCTCTAAATGACACCAAGATTCTGACATATGTAGGTCCAAATGCCTACTAATACTCTTAGCTCTCTTCAAAGAAATTTATAGGATGTCTTAATTTCGGCTTGACATAGTATTGTAGACATGAGAAAGAATAATAAAATGGAGACAGATCTGGAATGATTGAAAAGGAGGTGTAGAGGTAAAAGAGTGACAAAATTGGAAGGAGAGAAGAGTAATCAGAAGACACACAAAAAAGAGCGTTTTCTATGGCAAGCTTTGAAAAAGTTATATACGTCGCTCTATAATCCTCTTTCTACATCTTCCTAACTCAACCAATACTTGGCTCAGTGCCTCTGTCACTGCCCTGATTAACTTCCTTTCTCAGACGACCATGTTTGTACGGCATTAGAAATCCTACTCATGCACTGTAAATCTGTGTCCTCCCAAGACTTGTAGGCTGAAATTCTAACCTCCTGTGTGACGGTAGTTGGAGATGAGTACTTCATGGTCATGATGATGAATCCACATGAGTGAGATTATTTCCTTTGTAGACAAGATCAAGCATGTTCAGGATGATGTATCCAGAGACTTATTTACTTATTTTCAGCCTGTAGGACTATGGAAAATAAGTTTCAGTTGTCTATCAGCCACTTAGGATGGGGTATTTTGCTATAACAGCCCAAGGTAAGATAATACCTTTAAAACTCTGTTCACAAGTAACTTCTTAGAAGAGTAAAATGGAGCATGAAAGAGCTAAACAGAGGGACACTGACTGAACACATCCTCTGGGGACAACTCACATGCTGGGCCCATGCTCCTTGAGCTGCACACTTCTGAAGCCACAATAGAGTGATAGGTTTGTGATCTCTAGGCTTTCACTCTAGGAGAGAGAGAAAAGGTTGCTTCCACTGACAGAGGCAGGTTGTGTCAAGTGATGGGGGCCAGTGTATGCAAAATTATGGGGAGATGCATTTACAGAAAACCATTCATGGTTTAAAAGACCTGACTGTCCAGTTAAAGAGATCCAGTGGTACCTTGAATCACAAACTCAGTACTTTCCATGATTCTGGCTGCAAACTCAATTGGACAAGAATGGAATTCAATTTTTCCCATAAGGTCAACATTGACCCTAATCACTGAATTTGTCCAATTTGATTTGTGATCAGAATTATGGAAAGAAATTCAAGAACAGAGGCACCAATATAGTTGAAGAGATACGAGATTAAAGAGCTGTTTACCAGAACAGTGGAATTTCCCCTCCTTGTTTACATAGCTAGCCGGATTCTTTTCTAGCTTTCCCTTTATCTTCTAGTTATTATTCTTCGCAAATCATTGATGTGATCTTAGGTTCTTAGAATGTCTCATATCTAACTTTGATTTTCAAGTAGATCTTCAAAATACTAGTTTTAAGAGGAAGATACAGAAATAGCAGGTGCTTTTAGGGAAAGGAACCTCATGGCATTCTAACAGGCCTGAAGAAAAAGACCAGTTGTATGGAGTGGGGGTGTGTGTGTGTGGAGGAGACTCCCTAGGAAAACCCTGTCTGTAGAGAGAAAGAAACTGTCCTGAAGCTACTAAAGCAACTAGAAGAATGAACAGAAAAAGGAGAAATCTTCATTTCTTAATAGAGTGGTATTTTCAAGTCAACTGATTAGCTGTGTAGTCTTGGGAATTCTCAGCACCTAAAAACAGTCTGCATAGTGAGTACTAGTAAATGTGCTCTGTAGCACTTCTGTTTATTATGTTTTAATGTAAATTTATATGTACAGTGCTTACCCATTACTTCAGATATTTCCAGATATTCTGGCAAATAATAGAACAGAATGTCAACCCTCCTTTTTCATGGAAATAATTACATATTTTCAATTTGTAAACAGTTTTATTGTTGAAAATGTTGCATAATTTTAGTTTCATTGTGAGCAAGTACACAATATTGATAAGGCTGAGAGCAGACAATCCATTCACAGAAGCATGGAGTTGATTTAGTCCTAAAGCAATTTACCAGAGTCACAAGGTGATGAGTCAGTAGTGGAAATTTCAGAAAGGACTCAGTGTGGTAAATTACAAGAATTACCTAAGTAGTTGGGAAGTCAGTTCTGGGAATATACTGTGGCGAGGCAATGGTGTGCTTGATGGAAGAGAATGGTGGTCAGAGACCTGCAAGCACTTGATGTGTGAGCAGATTTAAGATCCTAAGACAACAGAAGTCAAAGGAAAAGTGAACAGTCATTTAATGCAGATTGGAAAAAGATGCGATTCTGTGAAGGTACTGCAACAACCATAACTTCGTTAGAATGCTTTTTAGGGCAGCTTAAATGTGTCTAGAACGGATCACTACTTTCTGAAGCCATTTTTTTTTTAGATTTGAATCTTTATTGGTACATTATATAGGCACATCACAATCACATTCAACATTGAGAATTTGCACCAGTATGTGACATGACATGGCTTAATTCTGCAGCCTGTTTGAAGGGTCCGTTCAATTATGCACTCATCAGAGAGAAGCAGCCCTAGAGAGATTCTCCATGGATTCCCCTCTAGATATCTCCATGGGTCACATGGATAAATGCAAAAGATGTCTTTGCTCTAAGGCTGTGATAAACAGCGCATGAGTAGTGCAGCAGGGAGAGGGATAAAGAGAAATGGGCGCTTCCTTGGATGCTCACTGCAGTCTGCCAAAGCTGGTTAAACACAGATGAATCCAGCACTTCCCGCTAAAATTTCACAGAGAACATAATGTGCAGCAATTCACATTTTATCTATTTTTGAAATGTTATTCCATCACACATTTATAAGGAGGGAAATATTTTAAGTGTAGTAAACAGTTAAAGCTTGACAGCTCTTGAAGACTTTAACTAGACTCACACAATAGGGCTCTTAAATATTGACGCTGAAAATGCCAGCCACAGGGTACTTCATCACCTGGAGGAGGCTTTTAAACTCAAAAACTCCACGGACACTTTGCTTTGATTATGGCTTCTGCCAATGGATGTGATCAATGTTCTGCTTGCCTGGTGGAACCTCCTAAATTGTCATTTGCAGCTGCCACTTTTCAAGGACTTGCAAACTCACAGATCATTAAAGTGGTATGCCATGTGATTCCGATTTGACAGACAATTGTTACTAAAAATATCCATCCTGATCAGTGCTGATGTTCTAAGAGGATATTTTCAGCTTCTTGTTCTCTCTCCCTCTCTGTGATGACACCGTACCCGGTGAGTTAAAAGCTGCAGAAGAAATAGCATTACTAAAGGCAGTGGGCTACTGCGTCCAAGGCCCGCTATGGGGATTTGGGTCATAGCAGGAACTAAGGCAGCTTTGCGAAGGTCTCATCTCTCTTGATCCTTGTAACCCACGGACCTAACTGCGCATGCCCAACTCTCTTGCTTCCCAGACAGCTGTAACTCTTCTCTCCAAACACCTTTAATTAGAGCTGCTGTCACTGTTTCTTGGTTGGATAGGTTTGATCTGACTTTGTTCGAGGCCATTATAATCTCTCCTGGTTCCTGCTCACTTGGTATGTCAGGTATTAGGGCCTGCCATGATTTCTCAAATTGACAAGTAGTGATGGTATGAACTAGGGAGACTGGACACCTCGTGAGAAATAGGTGTCTAGATGTCGTCACAAACCAGTCTCTGACCTCAAACCAGTTTCTCTACTGCATACGTTTTAGGTGTTTAAACAGAGTAACAAGCAGCAAGATGGAGAAAAACTCACTTTTTAAGCTTCCCTTCTTTGTGAATTCTACTTCTGTGGTTTCTCATTCTGGGCTTTGGAGTTATAACTGCAACTAGCACTGAATTTCCCATTCTAGTGACTTTTATACCTG
>PVIR01042866.1:0-12042 GCA_004026965.1 Petromus typicus | reverse complement strand
CTGGGCGTGGAGACCCACACCCAGCAGCAACCAGTACCACATACCACAGTGCCGGGCGTGGTGGCTCACGCCTGTAATCCCAGCACTCGGGAGGCAGAGGCAGGAGGATTGTGATGTGAGTTTGAGGCTGAGCTCAGGGCCAGCCTGAACCACAAAGCGAGACCCTGTCTCCAAAAACCTAAAAAAAAAAAAAAAAAAGTTTGGTGTTCGGAGTTTGACATATCAATGGTCTTTCTTCATCAATATATTAGAAATGGATGTATTCATCGAAGGAGTCAAACAAAATGTCAAACTTTTATAGCATTTGAACATAATCCCAAGAATAAACCATATATATATATATATTTTTTGTATGTGTGTATAATATCTTTCAAGTTGCCAAAATCTTTATCAGTATTTCAAACAAGTTTTCATTTTGATCTATTCTAAGCCTCTTTGTGCCTAGGATTGAAAGTTTGCTTGAGATTTCTTAAGTCATTTTAATACTCTCTTGGTAGCAAATAAGAAAAGTGTAAATAATGTGTAAACTTGAGGTGTGCAGTAATTATAAAAAGTATTTTTATGAGAAGATCAGAGCACAAGATTACTGAATACTCACAAAATGTCCTCAATAAGATGTGGCTATACTTTATTTTTGTGCTTTATTTTGTTACTTAGGAATACCACACAAAATCATTTTAAAATTTTGTATGTAGAATGCATTGCTAAACCTTATCACAAATAATACTTCTTGTATTAGATCATTGCATTATTAATCATATTTTATTTTGAACTGATAAATTTGCAACATTTTTTTTTCAAATTCTTATATAAATACTAACAAAGAGATAGAATTTGCCATAAAATCTTGTAAGAAGTAAAAATGTAAATATATTTTAGGACTGTATTAACTTACTATAAACATATGGAAGATACGAAGTCACAATATAGGCTGCATTATATAAAAAGTTTAATATATAAACATGATGTCTAACAATTCCATCAATGGTATCTTCTATAGCTTTCTACCTAGGCACACGTATAAAGATAAGGACATAAGTAGACGGTTGACCATCACTATTGTTAAGAGAGTACAGAAAGACATTTCCTCTTTTTAGTAGTTTAAACTTGTCTCAGTGGTTTCTAGTCCTCAGTCTCACACTTTCCTTTCTGAAGTTTTCTTCCTACTATAGTGAACATTGTGATGTTGTCACAGCTGAGACAATATGGCAATACTAGGCTTGAGGAAAAATATGTAGAAAACAAAACAAGAAATAAGTAAAACATACCCAAAGCATTTGTTTTTCAAGTTCATAATGAGGAAAACTAAGAGAAAAATTGGTTTAAAAAAGTTATAATCAACATTGTAAAATATAATGAGTTTAGCAGGGATGTGAAGAAAAGGGAATCTTTTCACACTGTTAGTAAGAAAAAATGTTAGTTCAGTCATTATGGGTAATTTTATGGATGACCCTCACTGGGGACCCCAGGAACCTTATTAGAAATCTGCAGCGGACTCCAGTCTTCTGCCCATTGTATGATTTCGGCCTGAGGTGCAGGAAGTCTAAAAGACAGAACTAAGAGAGAGGTGGTTTCCAGGGCAACCACCAGTGTAACCAGTGAAGGCACTGGCCAGTCCAAGTCACTGATTTTATTGGTAATCAATTAAGATAAAGGAAATCTGCGTGCAAAGGCAGTGCTACCCACGCGGATGTGCTCTTGTGAGGTTCCGTGGAAATTAACAGAAACAACTCTTGTGAAGGACAGGACAAAGCACTCTCAAATTAGGAACTAAAAGACAAAATACATGGTTGTAATTAGAACATTGTCCTTCTAGTAAGAATGTTTTAGTTGTTTGCTTGGAATTAGAATGCAAGTTACTCAGCACTCAAGCTTCAGCTGGGACTTGTTTCTCAAAACAACTTAGTTATAGGGTTAACCCTTCAGAGCCTGTTGACTGTCTGCTTCAGGCATAATTCGTCTGCTGAGGTCCTCATAAGATTAAAAGGAGAATTACCATATGATCCAGCAATGCAATATCGAGTACACGTTCAAATCAACTAAATCACTACTTGTTGTGACGTTAATTACAACAACCAGCACGTAAAACCAAAATAGATATCCTTCAATCTAAGGATGACTGGATACAACAGCATATTCATATGATGCAGTGTTGTTTATCTTTATTTAAAAAAATCCTGTCATTTATGAAAACGTGGATGAACCACGAGACATTATGTTAAGTGAAATAAGCCAGTCACAGAAGAATAAACACTATTAGAGGACACACACATAGAATTTAAAGAACAATACATTTACAGAAGCAGAAAGTGGAGTGGTGGTTATTAGGGTGGATTATGTAACTGAGATGTTGTTTAAAGTATTTCATATTAAAGTTATTTAAAATGAATTTTCAAGACATTTACTGTAAAACATGCTCACTTAATGACAAAAGATTGCATTCTTAAAAAAGGAGACTATATTTTAAGTGTTCTTCCTAAAAAAAAAAGTATACGAGGTTATGCATGTATTAGTTATCTTATTTAGCTGTTCTACAATGTAGATATACTTCAAAAGATCATGCTGTACATGGTAAATACAGGCAATATTCTCTTTATAAAAATTAATTAATAAAGCCTTATCCAGTACATTAACGCTATCTTATGATAATCATATTACATACAAATAAAATATAAGTCAAAAATATGCCTCTTCTTTAATACAGAAAGACAAATTCAAAATATAATAATTTTTGGAAACTATATATATATATATATATATATATATATATATATCATATCGAACATTGATGTAATGTATTATGATAGATAGTATGTTTTTCCTTGAGTCATTTTTATATATGATAAATAAATGGTGCATTTTTATTCTAAACTAGTAACACACATTTGTCTATGAGAAATTACTTAATAAATAGCAATGGAAAAATATTTTTTTTCTTTTTTCTTTATTGGTACATTAGATATACACATCATGATTGCACTCCATAATGGGGATTTGTACCAGTATAAGACACAACTTAATTCTCATTTTTTCCCATAGCCCTACCCACCCTACCACCCCCCCATATACATAAAATTTGTTTCCTTGTTTTTTTTGTTACAATCTCAACATTTTCCCCCTTCACCCTATTTTACATTGAACATTTTCTGTTTAACAATATATAACATACAATGTTAGGACTCATTTACATCTTTATTTTCTCAAACTTCCTCCAGGGTCCTGGGATTTAGATCAGTGGTTCCGGCGCCTGTCTTGCAAGCACAAACACCCAGGTTCGATCCCCGGTAACCACATACCATACTGGGCATGGAGACTCATATCCAGCAGCAACCAGTACCACATACAATAGTGCCAGGCATGGTGGCTCACACCTGTAATCCCAACACTCGGGAGGCAGAGGCAGGAGGATTGTTGTGATGTGAGTTTGAGGCTGAGCTCAGGGCCAGCCTGACTACGAAGCAAAACTCTGTCTCAAACAAAACAAAACAAAATAAAACAAAACAAAACAAAACAAAAAGACTTCCTCCAAACCATGAACAAACTGTAATAGACTCCAGAAGCAACTTGCATTCTGACCCTCAGAACAAAGCCTGACTTTTGTAGTATTGTTCTGAGCAGATTTTCTGATCTAATGTACTTATATCATGACTTCAACATTTATAAAGCTGTACAGATTTTAGTTTCTTTGTTAGTTCCTTGAAGTCAAATTTTGAGACTACAATTTTACATATAGACAGAATGAAGTTAGTATAAATTCATTTTAATGAATTTCTTAGAATACAGATTATATATCTTAAAATATGTTTAGATTATCTCAAAGGAGGTTTCTACTCAATTCTGTCATCGTATAGATGTGAAGTAATTTCTTAATCTGATCATATAATGGCTGAGTTTCTGTTCAGATATTTTGAAGACACTGACACTTATAAAAGTTGATAAATATATTTAAAATACTTAAGATATTAGAATATTTAAAATATATCTAATGGAGTATTTTTCTACAGAATCTCTAATGTGAGAGAACTGGACTACAGGAATCTATTGCCCAAGCCCAAATTGGAAAGACAGCAAGGTATTTATGGTACAATTTTGTCTGATACATGACCTTTCTTTTCATCTTTTTCCAGTGTTCCAGGATGTATAATACCACTGTAAAAAACAAATAAGCAAACAAACAATAGAAACCAACTCAGTTCCTTGAAGATAATCTCATCCTGACATAACAGTTTTCCTAATTAAAATATTATCTTATAAACAACTAAAAATATTTATCTTTCCCATCACCATTTCTTTTATGTTTTATTTCTTTTACTTTTTGTACCATCAAATATCTCTCCATCAAAACATAATGAGTAAGGATGTAGCTCAATGGAAGATTGTTAAATTCATCTGATTTAGTTCTGCTGAATCATTTAAATATAAATGTGACCTGGGTGTGTTTTCCCCTGAAACTTCATGTAGACATTATTTTTATTTGTAAAGCAAATATATTCTTTGGGAAGTTGAATGGATTGTCAAAAAAACTGTGTTGGTTATATTATTTTTCCTCTGGGAATGATAACTTAAATTTTTTACTAGGTTTCCAACAATAACTGTACCAAAAATCACAAAATATACACATACTGAACACATCTCAGAAAATTGATTTAAAGTTTGTTCTAATTAATAAATAAAACTAAAAAATCAAAATGCATTGATACATTACTAAAATATAAAGGCTAAAACCCACATTTACAAATTACTTATTCTTTCCTTTCTATTTAGAACAAAATGTATTAGTTTAAGGAAAATATTTGCAGTTTATTTCATACTGAATAAAAGAGTGAAATATGTTTCAATGAGAAAATATCATTTATGATTGTAAGATCTGCATTTAAACTTGTTTTTTAATAAGCAAATGACTTACAAAATCAGAAAGCAATAGCTCACAATTAACAATGAACTACTTATTATTCAATATAAGTTCTCATCCTGTGAATAAGAGATAATTAACTCTGAACTTATGTGTACTTTCAGACTCAGTATTTTAGCACAAATTCACTTATCCTAAAGGAATTGTATGATCTCATTTGATATGCAGTGAAATTCGTGGATTGATGTAACATGTAATTTGTCTAATTTTAGCACATTAATATCTTGGAACTTAATAAAAAACATTCTTGGATACAACTTGAAATAAAATTAGTTTCAGTGAATGAACTCTGGAAAGTTAAGTTTGTTGGCAGGTGATGAGACAAAGTTGTAAAGTTGATTATTTTAATATCCTTATAAACTGCTCAAAATGTTAATGCATACAATTTTTCAACATGCTATTAAATATGATAAATCACATATATAAAATCAATTAAAATTGCTTATAATTATAGTTTTCAGGTAAATTTTTTAAATTGAAAAACTATGAACATATTATTGAAAATTTAAATCAAAGTACAAAATGAAAATTATGCATTAAATACATACTTTTCAAAAGAAAATATTTATGTATAGAAAGAATATGCATTGTATCCAATAACTTACTAAATTATTACATGATGCTATCTATATACCTTTTTATAAAAAGCAAAAATGAAATTCATGATAATTATCTCTTTATTTTTAATAATTTCGATTTCAAAAAATGGAATTGAATATTCAACAAGTTGTTTGTCAAATTAAAAATAATCTTTTTTGTAAATTTAAAAATGTTATTGAAAATCTATAATCATTATGTACTATATTTTTGCCAAGTATTGATTTCTTTAGATATATTTGTAAATTATGTCAACTTCCCAGCACTGGCCATGGCTGAACACATGGTGGAGGAAGCTGCTCTCCTCACGCCAGATGAGAAGCAGAAGAGACAAGAGGGGCTGGGATCCTGGGGACTCCTTCAGGGAGCACCACCAATAACCTTCTTTCCTTCTGCTGGCTCCTGCCTCCTAGATATGTCACCTCTTCTCAATGTACCACAGGCTGGCAAGGAACATATAGTCTTTTGAAGGACATTTACAATTTATATCAAAACAATGGATTAAAATTCTTGTTATAAAATAACTATGAAAACATGAAAAGTCTGAAAACTCACTTTCAATGTGCACCAAAAAAAAAAAAAATAGTGACACTGCTATCTTAAATGATTACATAACAAACACATGTACCACATGCACTACATACATACTTGATTTTAAGATATTCTTAAAGAAATTACAAATATTTTAAGAGATATGTTTCAACATTATAGAGTACATATATATGTAGCAACATCATTTCACAACTAATATGCATCTGTAAGTTTATTTCAAAACTCAAATACAGATCCAAATAATAGAAACTCAAAAACTTTGCATGTATTTCACAGGATATCTACAAACTGACATTAAATTCCACCTGGCAAATATTCAAAATTCTCTTTTTTTCCCTCTCAGATTTCAGAAGAATATATAGTAGAAAATGTTTCTGAATATCAGAATTTTAGAGTGGGGTTGTAATTCTGTGATGCTGCTCCTGCTTGGCAAGCTTAAGGTCCTGAATTTGACCCCCAGGTCATGCACGTGTGTGTGTGTGCGCGCTCACGAGCACACACACACACACACACACACACACACACACACACACGCACATTAAAAATATGTTAGAGGCTATCCTCCAGCCCCCACCAAAAAAATCAATTATTGTTAAGCTAATGTTCTTCAACATAGATATTCTCGATTAAAGCATATCTAATTCTAGTAAGTAATTATTCCCTTCTGATTTCTCTGTACAGTTATAGCTTGAATGTTTTGATCTACTTGAATTCTAAACAAATACAAATCCTGAAGAACTGGAGGATGTCAATATAAATGTATAAAATAATACAAAGATCTAGGAAAAGCAAATCCTCTTTTTTCTCTACCATACTTCAAAAAGCCTTCAAACTTTCTGAAATGTGTTACATATTACAATGAAATCTACAAATGGGTGATCAGTGTAAAATCATTTATATTAAAGCTATGAAATCCCATGTCCAACAACCAATTTACATCCTACTGTAGGATATTTTATCTTTTTATGCTTGAGAATGGATGGAATATTAAATATAGAGTCCATATAACTAATATGAAATAGCTATTTATTTACACGTGCTGGTCATTGTTTATAAATTAGTTTAAAATATAGAAAATAAATTTTAAATCAATAATCCTATAATTTAAAAATATATGTCTTTGTAGATGTCTGAGCCTTTCAATTGTTATTATTTAAAAGATCTATAGATTTAATGGAAATTTTACAACATAAGTCTGCTCTAAATATATAATGGGAAGAATTTTCTTCAAAATGGAGCAGAGCAGGAAATATGAGATACCATCTCATTACATTTCTGAAAAGGTTTTTTCCTCCCTGATGACTGAGATAATTCACTACTATTATAGTCTCAGCATTTGATCAGAGCATTTTATCAAAAATAAGTCTGCATTTTATTAAGAAAAGAAAATTGAGGAAGCAGGCTTTGATATGGATATCAATAACATAATAGTTTCCAGAATATTTTATTCTATTTATATATCATGGTATTATGTAGAATTGTGATAAAAATCATCCACTCAAGTGTATAATATATACATTGAGTACAAGTTTGAAATGAGTTCTTTAAAGAATATAGAATTTCATAATTTGGAAATATGTTCATAGATATTTTATATGAGATATTTTATTTGACTGCAAAATTCCTCCTGTATCAGCTCATGGCTATAATGGTTCTCACAAAAATAAGCTAATTATAATAGAAACTAGATATTTAAATACACAAAAAACATTTTGGTAGCATTTTTAAAAGTAAATGAACATTTTTCTCACTTTAATTAAAATGGATTATCACATCTAAGTTTTATCTATCTATTTAAATAAAAATAATTTTTAAAATACTAAGAAAAATAGAAAACAATCTATATTGAACATTGTTTTACAACTTGTTAGTCTCCTGCTCCCAGTTAGAATATGGCTGCTTCTCTGCATAGAAGCTCAGGATAATTATCTCTGCAAAATTTCTTGATCATGTGAATTTTTTTTTTTAAACAGGGTATAGCTTTTATAGTTCAGGCTGGTCTTGAGCTCACTCTTGGACTCACAACAATCCTTCTACCTCTGCTTCCCAAGTGCTAGGATTACACATGAGCCACCATGCCTAGCATTGTCATAAGTGGTACTGATTGCTGTTAGGTGTGAGTCTCCAATCCAACATTGTTGTAAGTGTTTACCAGGGATTGAACCCTGGGCCCTTGCACTTGCAAGACAGGCATTGGAACCACTGAGCTAAATCCTGGCCCTATATGACTATCTTTTTTAAAAAATGAAGTTCTTTTTTATGTCTATTAACCTCAAAGTAATTATAAAGTAAGAAAATTTATTTTGTTTCATTCAATAAATGTTCTTATTTCAACTTGAAAGTGATCCATTTAATAATTTTAATGGCATGATTTCTCAAGAATTTGAAGACATTTCTCAAAAATTTTCTACAATCTAGTTTTGGATTTAAAATTTGAATGATATTTAATTTTCATTATTTTAAAAATCATTTTGCCTGCATGAAAATATGCAACTAAATATATTGGTGATGCTTTTATAATGATTGTACATTAGTAGGAATGAATCTGTTCAACCTTGTAATGGGGAAATGAGAGCTCCATATATATATATATATATATATATATATATATATATATATATATATTCTACATTATTTTTGCTATTCATTCTGAATTTTTCCTATATGCTTTCTTATTGTAATTGCTTTAACAATTTTTAAAATAAACTGAACTATTTTCACTTTTGTGCTTTTCGTTTTCACAATAAAATATATTTTCCATCACAATCAAAAGATATAAGAATTGTGATTTTTATTACACCTGAGTTGCTAACAATATATCATGTTTTTAAAAATTTTCCACACCTCGTGTAGGATATTTTATTTGGTTAAATTTTGTTTTACTCTTTACTTTTTTATCTTAATATTTTTGTTAATTTTTCACAGTATTAATGCCATTTGCTTGTGCTTCTAAGTGGTCTCAGATACAGATTTAACCTTTAAGCAGTTCTGGAAGAAATATTATAGCATCCTTTGCTGCATAGGATTAACTGAGAAATCCTGAATTAATGTGTCTTTTAGGAAACCGACGAGAGAGATTTTAAAGGCTGTGTAGAGGAGATGGAGTCTTCAGTTGAGTTACAATCAGCCTTCAGGAACAAACTGAGTTCATTTCAAGGATCTTGTCTCTTTCTACGGGAAATTTTATGGGTTAAAAAAGAAAACAACTTTTTTTTTTAACTTCCTGTGACTTGTGGTCTAAGTTATAGAAGAAGAACTTGGGAAGACTGCTATTCCTTTTTGTGGAACAAACTTCACTTTTGTCCACTAGCACCAAATGAATTTTTTAATTCATACCTAAATCTAACATTAGCTTTATATTCTCTGAAATACTGTGGATTCATGAAGCATAGAGAGCTGAATGCACTGGGGGAGTAATTTGGAAGAACTTCTCCATGTGTATCATTTTTCATGCCTCCCTCCATTTTAGTCTTCACCACTTCTGGTATCCAAAGTTTTTAAATCTTGGAATTCTAGATAATCTGCTACTAATTTTAGTCATTCTGTGTAAGCACTTTGCTTTCACTTTTAACTTCTTTCTTAAGAGACAAAAACACACAAAAACCCCCTTGAATTGCAAAATATATTTATACACCATTCTTTATTTCTTTATTCTCCTTATGTGAAACTATTTTTATTTCTATTTTGCTATCATGTTAGTATTACTTAATAAGGAAACAAAATGCTGATATCTATACAAATATGGGTTGACTTGAAACTTTGAATTTATACCATTATGTAGCTTTATTTTTTCATCACTGTATTATCTTTTTTAGCTTCAGTTATGATATTAAGAGGAAAAATAATTGTGATTTATTGAATGGTTCATCTATATCTCTGCACTTTGAAATGTTTCTGTGCAAAAAATCAAATAATTTTTGTGAGTACTTTTATTGTGGTAGACATGAATACTACTTTAAATATCAAAATTATATAACTTGTCTGCAGTTGATATCAAATATATCAACTAGGGTTTAACGTGGATATATCTAATTCTACTAATATAAACTTTATCCATACATTAAGGTTACTTAAAGCTACAATCGCAGAAATACAGTAACAAAAGATAAATGTTATCACAAATACTTTATTAAATTCTCAGCACTTTCACAAGAATTGCATAGGAAGAGGTTATATTTATGGAAGGTCTGGAGTTTAAAAATCTTTATTTTCTGGTCAAAAATCAACTTGTCACATAAATATATCATCATTTGATATGGAAATTCAAAATAAATAATGAGTTAAGCGGTACCTGAAGTTAAAGGCAAGTTGAAATTATTGACATGATCATAGGTTGTTACATGTTAACTGTTCTGAAGTAAGGAACTGATGTTTAGCTAGTGATTCCTTGAAGAATCAGAAATGATTTAAAATTGCTATGCATATATGATACTTTATTTTAAGCACAAATGAAAATATGGAAATGTTTATGAATACCTATGTACACATTTAAAAATAAGCACAGAGACAACTACCACTTCTATAGCATTCATATGTGACATAGAAATGCAACAGTTGAATTTTGTTCTCTATTTTAAAATTTTACATACTGTATAAATTCAAAATGATATCTAGTTCATACTAGACAACTATAGTAAATATTTATGCATTCCTAGTAAAGATAATGGTTTCACTTTTTAAAATCCTTTGAATAGCAGTACTTTACCAGTACAATTTTACTTTCCCTAATTAACTTATTTTTTCTTGTCTTACCAATGATGAAAGTAGTGCTTACAATCAAAGCTTTCTTATTTTTTGTGGAAAGTAAAGAGATAGTGTCATGAAATTCAAGACAAAAAGACAATTATGTTGAAAGTAAATGAAACTAATGTATTTTATTGGCCTAAATGGCACCCTAATCATTCAACCATCTCTTCCTTTGACATCCAGAAGTCCTCATTGTGAGCCCCATGAGGAATGCTTTGTTCAGACGGAACATTTTAAGCTGCTGAAAGTAAGAGCATCTGCCAGTTTTATGCTTATGTGGCCTCACACAAAACCCCTTCTGTTGTTTGCCTGACAGAGGAGTGCACATCTCCTGTTTCAGCAGAAGGCCTCTGTTGAGAGTTCAAACTTCAAGTCTCTGTGCCAAACAATGCCCCGTCCATGAACAATGTAAAGCAGAGATTTGACATTCAAGTTCATGTTCAGCATCCTTACAGATATTGAACAGGAAGAAACAGCCCAAAGCTTTACTCCTAAAGAGAGAATTTGATTAGTATCTGGAAGTTGGCATTCCACCAAAAACTATAGTGCCCAACAATGCAATAAGCAGGCTTTACTTTGATCCCATTTTAATTACTTTCTGTCATTCCTTTTTTTTTTTTTTTAGCACTACCAAACACGTTGGCCTCATAGCTCTTTATTGCTTTTCAGTCATTTTTCAAGCTTTTCCCTATAAGTCTTTAAAATTGCAGTAGAAATATCTCTGTCTTCCATCCTTCATTTCACTGGAAGCCAATTTAAAAGATGGTTCTGCAGAAACCACTCTTCTGAGTAACAATCCAGAGGTGGTCACACTCATCTGTTCTGTTTCACTTTCTCACGTGACCTAAAACACCACCAGGAAGTGACTGTATAATTCTTTAGATTTCAGTGCATTATATTTTCTTTGAGAGACCCCAAACTGCCTACTTTAGGCTCTTACCAAAATTTTCTGGCAAGATTCTGAAAATGGGGCCGGAGATATAGCTCAGTGGTTCCGGTGCTTGTCTTGCAAGTGCAAGGGCCTGGGTTCGATCCCCGGTAACCACACAACAACACTGTGCGTGGAGACTCACCCCAGCGGCAACTAGTACCACATACCACAGTGCCGAGCGTGGTGGCTCACACCTGTAATCCCAACGCTCGGGAGGCAGAGGCAGGAGGATTGCTGTGATGTGAGTTTGAGGCTGAGCTCAAGACCAGCCTGAACTATAAAGCGAGACCCTATCTCAAAAAAA
>PVIR01042865.1:0-12178 GCA_004026965.1 Petromus typicus | reverse complement strand
GGAGACCCACACCCAGCAGCAACCAGTACCACATACCACAGTGCCGGGCGTGGTGGCTCACGCCTGTAATCCCAGCACTCGGGAGGCAGAGGCAGGAGGATTGTGATGTGAGTTTGAGGCTGAGCTCAGGGCCAGCCTGAACCACAAAGCGAGACCCTGTCTCAAAAAACCTAAAAAAAAAAAAAAAAAAAAAAAATACTTCCAAAAACACTCTTATATCCTCAACCCCAAAGTATACCTCTTTCTTTAGAACCCAGGTTCTATTTTCTCAAAGTGTGTATTTCCTATTTGTTTATTTATTTATTTATTGTGATACCGAGAACCCTAGAGACACGAATCTGCAGCCCAGACAGCTCTGTGATCGAATTATATAACTTTTCTGAAAGATCTACTGTTGGGAACCACCCTGTTTGGGAATTGCAAGGTCAAAACTGACCAGACCTTCCTGCCTGCATTCAGACTTTGGACTTGACTTTTGTCTTCATCTCTGGTAGCAACAGGGACTCAATGGTCCCACGTGCTGTGATGCCTCAGGGCCGAGCTGCTGATTGCTCCCTTCTCAAGGACTATTGCTGACGTCTGCCCTGCCCTGAGGGATCCTTATCTACATAGTTTCTCTAGGACTATTGTGGGTATTTCCGGGTATTTTGGAATGTAGATAATAAAAGGTGTGGTAGGCTGGGGTCTGGAGTCCTTGCTGCCCAGAGTAGCATGGATCAGACCCAAACTCAGTTTTCTGTAAGTCTCATTTCTGCCTAATTATTAATTATTTTGCCGTGTGCCATGAACGCACAGGAGACTAGAACTTAATGCAAAAGTTCTAGTTACATTCCCTTCCCTTCCCCTGTTTACCACATTTGGCACCCAATGTGGATTTAAATAGGATCTACTGATAAATTTGCCTGTGAGACAAACTCAGAGTACAAGAGACAGCGCATGAATCTCCCAGGACAATTCCGGACGCGGGCACGGGACACTAATAGTAAGTGTGTTCAGCTGGGAGTAATCTCTTATTTCTGAGTTAAAAATATGGGTCAATCGCTGTCATCAGATCAGTGTAACTTTGTCAAATTGCTTAAGTCGCTGTTAAAACAAGCAGCATATTTAATACCAAAAAAAGATGTGGTAGAATTGCTAAAAGATATAGAAAAATATGTTACATCTTTTCCCAAGGAGAGGACAATTAACTTAGCAACATGGGAGCATGTAGGAACCATTCTCCAGGAAGCCAGGCAAAGAGGGGATCGCATTTCCCCTCAAACATTAACCACTCGGGCCTTAGTCTACTCTGCTCTCAAACTTTCTCAGTCAGTTCAGGAGACCGTGACTACCCCTCCCTCCACTTGCCCTTCTGGCCATACTTCCCCATGTTCGGCTTTTTTACCCATTTGCTTTCCTTTTACTGCAGCTTCAGCTCCACAGTTGCAACAGGCTGTTTCAGCCCCATCTGCGAAAAACCCTAAATCACTAGCCCCACAGCCCCCTCAGGTGCCACACAGAGGTCTTGATGCCCCTCTCTTAAAGCCCACTCCTAGGGCCACTCCCTACCGCTGTACTCTACAAAAGGCTGTTACAGCAGGCAAAATAGTTGAAGACCCTTCGTGCTTTCCTATCTCTCTTCTACCTGATGCTGACAACCCAGGGGTGGATATATGTGTTCATAGCTCATTTGATTTTAATATCCTAAAAGAGTACAGGCAAAGTGTGGTGACTAATGGTGTCCAAAGCCCCTATACATTGGGTTTGCTAGAGAGTGTACTTCAGACTTATTCTCTGGTTCCGCATGATGTCTTTTATCTTGCAAAAACGTACCTGTGCCCTGCTCAGTATCTCCATTTTGAGGCAGAACTGCATTCCTTAATTAGAGAGCAGGCTCGAAAAAATGGCCTGGGAGATGCTCAGGTCAGAGAGGTTAGTTGTGATATGCTTTCTAGTAATGGCAAATATTCAGATTTACACAGGCAGGCTGATTGCCCAGCGCTACTCTCTTGCCACCTAGAGAACCTCATGCGGAGGGCTTGGGCCTCTGTGCCAGTTGACAGTGTGCTGATGCAGTCTTTTACTCAAATTATACAAGGGCCAATGGAAGCTTTCATGCATTTTGTAGCCCAATTGCAACAAGTAATTAGGAGACAGATACCTAATTCCCAGGCCGCAGACATTTTGACTTTACAACTAGCGTATGAGAATGCTAATCTGGATTGTAAACAGGTGATAAATCCTGTACACTCTTCTAATGATCTTGGAGCATATATTAAAGCATATCAAAATGCTTCTCCTTCTTACAATGCTGCCCTAATGGTTCAGTCCATCTCCCAACATTTATGTGGTGCAGGTAGTGCATTAAAGTGTTTTAATTGTGGAAAAATGGGACATCTCAGAAAAAACTGTAAAATCAAAGGGGCTTTACAAGCAGACCTGAAACCAAGTCAGGCATCCAAAGAGAGTAAGTTACCGCCCGGCCCTTGCCCTCGCTGCCGAAAAGGAATTCATTGGGCTAAGGCTTGTCATTCTAAATATGATAAGGATGGCACATTATTGCCAGGGAAACAAAAATCACACCCTTCCCCAGGTTCAGGAAACAATAAGAGATCAAGGCCAGTGGACTCCAGTCCTTCTGAGCCAGCTATACCCAGTTCAGACCCGTGCATAAGTAGGAGACCAGATAGCTTGGGTGTCAACACTCAGGAGCTCAGTATTAGATCTTTCTGCTTCTCAGAGAGTTCACCTGCTGGGAGGTGAGACTCCTGTATCTGTTCCCGCAGGAATTTACCCCCCCCCAGAACAATTGGTTTGGTGATTGGAAATCTCTCTCAGACTTTGAAAGGCATTACTGTTATTCCTGCAGTTATTGACTCTAATTACAACTCTGAATTGTGTGTTCCTGTTAGTTCTACAGGACTTTGGGTAATTGAACAAGGAGATTATATTGTAGAATTGTTGCTCTTGCCCAAACCAAAATTAAATAATGTTAGCCTTAAAAATTCTTAAGATCTTCAGCCAGAAATTTCTCAAAAAGAGGTTTATTTCACCTGATTTTAAAAAACCGATCTATGTGTGAAATTAAATTGAATGACAAGTTATTCAGAGGGTAAATAGACACAGACATGAATGTATCCATCATATCCTCGTCCTTAACATCCCCAGCTTTGGATACAAAACAAGTTAAAATGTTATTGGTAGGCCTTGGTGACCCTCAACAAGCTCTACAAAGCTCTCTGCCTTTACCTTATGAAGGACCTGACAGTCAATTGGGGCACATTTGTCCTTACATAGTTCCCCTATCTGTAAATTTACAGAAAAGAGATTTACTGGAAGGATGGAAAGCTGTAGTGACTGCTTTCCCCCCTAAAACTTCACTAGTTAAACAAATTATGTATAAAATGGGATATGAACCAGGAAATGGGTTAGGCAAGCAGGGCAGAATGCAGTGTGTAAAACAGCCACAAAAGTACAAGCATTTTGGAATTAGATATGATCAAAGTTTTTTAGTTGGGGCTATTAAAGTTTCTCCACCCAAAGCAGCTTTGCCTTTGCAATGCAAATCAAGTGATCCCATTTGGGTTAATCAATGGCCCCTACCACAAAAAAAAAAAAACCTAACTATTTTAGAGCTACTTATATCAGAACATCTTTTTTTTGAGACAGGGTCTCGGCCTGTGGTTCAGGCTGGCCCTGAGCTCGGCCTCAAACTCACATCACAGCAATCCTCCTGCCTCTGCCTGCCAAGTGCTGGGATTACAGGCGTGAGCCACCACGCCCGGCACTGTGGTATGTGGTACTGGTTGCCGCTGGGGTGAGTCTCCACACCCAGTATTGTTATGTGGTTACCGGGGGTTGAACCCGGTCCCTGCGCTTGGAAGACAGGCGACGGAACCACTGAGCTATATCCCCGGCCCCCTATCAAAACATCTTAAAGGGCATTTAGAGCCATCTATGAGCCCTTGTAACATACCTGTCTTTATTATTCCCAAAAAGTCCAGAAAAGGGGGTTTATTTCAAGATTTATGTGCTGTATATTTAACACATTGTGTGGATGAGATATTAATCTCTGCAAGTTCACAACAGCTCCCTTTTCAGGCCTTTGCTGTTGCAAAGAAGGACTTATGCATTGTACCTCAAAAGTTCCAACTATCCGAGCCTTATACTTACCTGGCTACTTTGCCGTCAGAGTGGTCTGTTAAGTTACAAAAAATACAATTTAGAATAGGCAAATTAAAAACACTAAATGATTTTCAAAAAATTTTAGGTGATATTAATTGGATTAGGCCTAAAATAAGGTTACTGACTTTTCAATTATGGAATTTCAATTATGGAATTTCAATTTTATGAAATATCACAGGAAGATTCTAATCTTAATTCCCCTCAAAAATTAACTACTCCAGAGACACAAGAGGAGTTACAACTAATAGAAGAAGCCATACATAACCAGCAAGTTTTTCACATTAACCCTAACTATTCAATTTATTTATTTGTACTTAACACCTCCCATTCACCTACAGGTTTAATAGGACAATGCTATGAAAAACAAGTCTTTCCCATGGAATGGCTGTTTTTATCTAACCAGATAGTAAAATCTCTACAGTTATATCTAGAGCAAATTGCAAAAGTAGTTTCTTTAGGATGTAACCGGACTCGACAGTTACTTGAAATTGATCCTCATTTTATTATCCCAATTGACAAGGTTCAAATGCAATCACTGCTACAAACCACCTTATATTGGCAAGTAGCCTTTGCAGATTTCTTAGGACAGAGAATCACTATCCTAGTGATTCTCTGTCTTAGTTTTTTGCACAACATGAATTTATTCTTCCAAAAGTTACTCAATTTCAACCATTATAAGATGCTCCCACTTATCTCACTGATGGCTCCTCTAAAGGCCAAGAGCAATTTGGAGTACTTCCTTTAGCTATGTGTTACCTACACCCGGTGTCTCCACTCAGAGGTCAGAATTGCTAACAATTTTATTTGTGATTGAAAACTTTCCTTCCCAGCCCTTCAATATCTTAAGTGATTCCTCTTATGCAGTCTCTTTAGCCCAGCGACTAGAAGAAGCTGTGGTTCACTCTACCTTGAAACCTGAATTACTGAACTTGTTTTTAAGATTACAAAAGGCTATCCACCAAAGAACTGGTCCCTTTTATATTGGACATACTCGATCACATACCAATCTTCCTGGCCCGCTTTCATATGGCAACAGACAAGCAGATCAGTTTATAGGATTTTTTGCTGCCTTTGATCAGGCTAAGGAATCTTATAGCTATTTTCATCAGAACTCCAAGGCACTACGATGTGATTTCCATCTATCTCGTGCTCAAGCACAGCAGATAGTTAGGGCTTGTCATAGTTGCCAACGGATTCCACAGCCCGTTTCCCCCGAGCAAACTAATCCTCGTGGCCTAGTCAGTAACATGATTTGGCAGATGGGTGTTACACACATCCCCTCTTTTGATAAGTCTCGGTTTGTTCATGTTTCTATAGACACATTTTCACACATGATACATGCCACATGTCACTCTGGTGAGAAAGGGCACGACATTCAACAGCACTGCTTGTCCGCCTTTGCTGCCATGGGAGTGCCCAAATACAGTAATGATAATGGTCCATCATATGTTAATAAATTTATACAAAAGTTCTTTCTTATTTGGCATGTTAAGCATAATACTGGTATTCCATATAATCCACAAGGACAAGCCATAGTAGAAAGAGCCCATGCCATTCTTAAACATCAGCTACTTAAACAATCAAAAGGGGAAAGTCAGCTACCTCCACAGGCCCGTTTAGATCTAGCTGTTTTTGTACCTAACCTTTTAAATCCCACAGCATATTTCATGCAATTGCCTGCTATGCTCCATTGGCATAAAGATCCCATGGCTGAGATCCCCAAACCACAAGTCCTTTGGAAAGATGTTGAAACAGGTAGTAGCCCCACTGCTTTAACAACTCAGGGGAGAAGTTTCCCTCGTGTGCTGACAGATACCAATGAAGCCTTGTGTCTGCCCTCTCGGGACGTACAACCATGGATCATGCTGGTGAAATCACCAACATCTCTGAAAACAGAAAACAGCACCCCTGCTGAGAATGAGCCAGCTGCACCTGAGCAACACACCTCACCTGCAATAACCAACAAATTCATTGCAGGATTAGGACCAAGAACAAGTCCAGGACCAAGACATCACCTTCACCTCCAGAGGGAGAACAAGCATAGATTTGTGGGTTAATAATAATAAATAATATATATATATATATAATATACATATATACGTGTGTGTGTGTGTGTGTGTGTGTGTATATATATATATATATATATATATATATATATATACACATATATAAAAACATGAATCTTTTGGGGGGACAACTTAACAAAGTTCCTTACAGGTATAAAGCACTTTACATTCCTTCTAATTCTAATCATAAGATATCTGTTAATTGACCTACAAAAAGTTTTTGACCGGTCTTAACTACAATTAGAAGACAAAAATTATACAAGAGGTATTATAATTCAGTTTGGCCAAATATATTTGAGTGCACTCTTAATTTTATAGATTGTCTTATATATTTGTCTGTTTGTCTAGTCGTACAACTCGTCTTGTTTTGTTTGAACTCAAAATAATTTTTTATCTTAAATTTTTTTCTTTTTAAATATATGCATCTATACCAAGTTGATTTTCAGATAATGTTATTAAAGGCGTGCCTTTCTTTTCATAGGTTGCTGGTGATCTCAAATTTGTTTTTCAAAACTACTGTGTTTTTCCTTAGCAACAATCCAAACATATTTTATCAGCTACAGATAGTATATTGCTACAATCTGGTTTTTCCAAATTATAAAAATAAAAATTCTTTCCTTTAAAACTAAAACCCTTAAAGCTTGGGAGACTACTAAAAGAGTCTCCCCTTGGTGAACAGAGGAGCAGCTGCCCGGAACATAAGTATTCTGGTCTTTGTTCACTAAGGGGACCACCAATATTTTCACAATCTTTTTTTTTTTTAGGTTTTTTGAGACAGGGTCTCACTTTTTTGTGGTTCAGGCTGGCCCTGAGCTCAGCCTCAAACTCACATCACAATCCTCCTGCCTCTGCCTCCGGAGTGCTGGGATTACAGGCGTGAGCCACCACGCCCGGCACTGTGGTATGTGGTACTGGTTGCTGCTGGGTGTGGGTCTCCACACCCAGTATTGTTATGTGGTTACCGGGGAATCGAACCCGGGCCCTTGCGCTTGCGAGACAGGCGCCGGAACCACTGAGCTAACTCCCCGGCCCCTATTTTCACAATCTTATGAGAGATTCACCCCAACAAATATTATTTCACTGTTATTGCAAATTGGTTGCACTGGTCATCATCAAAGGTTTAAGCTCTAAAAATGTAAAAAAAAAAAATTTTTTTTTTTTTTAGGGTTTTTTTTGAGACAGGGTCTTGCTTTGTAGTTCAGGCTGGCCCTCAGCTCAGCCTCACACTCACATCACAGCAATCCTCCTGCCTCTGCCTCCCGAGTGCTGGGATCACAGGCGTGAGCCACCATGCCCGGCACTGTGGTATGTGGTAGTGGTTGCTGCTGGGCGTGAGTCTCCACGCCCAGTATTGTATGTGGTTAACCGGGGATCGAACCCAGGTCCTTGCAGTTGCAGGCCTAAAAATGTAAAATATTGACATGGGTCAAACATGTGTTGTTATGATATATTTACATTGGTCATCTTTAAAAGATTAATTTCTTTCGAATGAACAAAAGAGGGTTATTACAAAGATACCTATGGTACCAAGCTACACTGAAAGATGCAAGGTTTTATATAATTGTGATACTTGCTACTGCTACAATGATGGTGTTCAAAATGTATTCATGCTCCATAATTCTACAGGTCTTCAAAAATTGTATATGATATTCACCTTTTGATTCAGACATCTGCCTTACATTTGTGGGAGAGTAAGTTTATCTAACAATGGCTAATTTATAGTAGGGACATTTAATTATATCACGAGGATAATGCCAATTATGTATAGTCCTTTAGTTAAGGCCCTTGGACTTAACCACTAAAACAACCATATTTAGTAACCATAATAGCCTCCTATGTTTTTATTCCTAAATACTTTGTATGCAGGTAGATTTATAATAGTTGAGTTCACTACTCCAGTTGCATATGTTAATATTACTGATCTCTCCTGGGTGTTTAACAATTAATGTTTAAGAGACCAAAACTAGAAAAGTAATGAGGCTAAAAGGTAGCCAATATTTTGGCCCTGACCCTGCAAGGTCAGTACAACTCCTGAAGATCCAAGACTTGAGGAAATCTTCTCCATGAGATGCTATGGTTCTACAAAAGTGTGCCAAAGGAATGTCCCCTGGAGAAAGGAAAAAATCTCCCATGCTTTTGCAGAAAGCAATTTGGGACTTTACACTTGCAAGGCAGGCGCCAGAACCACTGAGCTAGGTACCTGGCCCTACATTCTACCTTTTTTCTCCATAGATTCTGGCTTTTGTTTTATAAATTCTAGAATGTGGCTTATTTAAGTATTATTTTAAATTTTGTGTCATATGTTTTGCAATTGTGTATGCTTTGACTTTTTCCTTTATGCATGATCTTTTGTTAAAATTACGTTTTATTTTTGTTTTGTATATATTGTATTGGAATTTAACTGCTGAAGTTGATGAATTTACTAGCTGGCATTCACGGTTTTGTTAGACAGCTTGAGGGGAAAAGTAGTGTTAGAGTGCCACCTAGTGGAAACTACAAGTAAATGTAGAAAACGCAGTAAAATGGGTCTTTTATAAAATCATCTCAGATAAAGACAATTCAGGCGTAAATGTACCAATAAAATTAATCAAAAAAGGCAGTTCAGGCTAGCTGTCCATTATAGAACGCAAAAGCAAAAAGTGCCTTTAGGATAGCTGCCACCCTCAAAGACGAAGTACTCATTCCCTTTGAAGCCAATAACCAGGGGAACGTTGACCAGATGGGGAAATGAATTCCTTTCTGGAGTCAAATCTCTGTGTGGAACTAGTGAAAACTAGTGAGAGGTTACGGCTAGGGCTACTCTCTGGCTCATACCCAAAGGTCCCTCTGTGGAAGCCGGTCCCGACAGCCTGACGGTAACCAGCGGATTCTCTCCATGTCTCACATCCTACTGGCACTCCTGAGAGAGGTGAGAAGTAGCTCCGTGGCCTTGCAGTCTCCAGCCTCCCTGAAGAACTGAGCTAGAGGCTCACACCATTCTCTGCTAGTAAAGTAGACCCCTAGTCAGGTGCAGATAAAATCAGTAATTCTCTAGAAGATTTGATATATCCTGGCTAGAGAAGAAACTCCCCTAACTTTTGTCCCACATCTGAGCTCTCAGGAGTTAACTTTACAACCTAGGTGTCATTTCAGATCGCCCTTCCTTCTTCCTGCAAGACAACTTGCAACAACTGCTTTGTCTTACACGGAGGAAGATAGCAATGAATTAGTGACCTGCACTTGTGTTTTTATATGCTAACTAGAAGAAGAAGGGATTTTAGCCAGCCTTTCTCTTCCTGTTCGAGTAGGAAATTGATAAATGTGGCTTTCCTGATAAGTGAACTGTGGTTCCTAAGCAGTGAGCATAACCTTAGCCTGTGAGTTTTAGATACTTAATGATCTCAAGGTGGACTTTGAATGTTGTGTAACTGTCCTGCTGCCAAGGAAGGTTGCCTACGTGACTAGATAGGTAGGAGGAACATCTTATTGAGGCTTCTTTGCCCCAGGCCTCGGGGCAGAATCTCTCTAAGCCACATCCTTTTTCTTTTTTCAGGTTATGTTTGTAACACAATCTTTGACACTTTGCTCCTCGGTTTCTGCTCAAATTTCTCTTTCATTTACCCAGATCTGATAGAAATATCACTACCAGGCATCTGTCTGACTTCTGTATCTGTGGATTCAATCAACTGTGGATGGATTAGACATAATTTCTAATATATAGTTGTGTACTGAATATATATAGACTTTTATGTTTGTCATTATTTTAAAATCCCCACAGTGTAGTGTCATTTAGCATGGCATTTACATTGCATTACATATTATAAGTGATGAGAAGATTTAAAGCATGTGGGATATATACAGATTAATGTGCAATGCCATAACTTTTCATAATAGGTCTTGAGCATGCCTGGACTTTGATATTCGGAGAGGGTCCTGGAACCAGTCCCTTCTCTCGACCCTTCATAAAGTGTGGGGCTCACTCAAATATGAAGCTTCTTTGAAATGTAGATTTCTCTACAGTAATTGCTTCCTTTTTTTTTTTTTCCAATCCTGAGAATTGAATCAAGGGCCTCAAGAATGATAGGTAAGTGCCCTCCCACCAAGATCCATCCCTAGCCTCTTTTATATATATTTTCTTTAAATTTGAGATAGGATCTTACTAAGTTTTCCAGGTGTCTTTGAACTTGTGATCTTCCTGCTTTAGTTTCCTAAGTAGTTGTGTCACCAGCATATATTACCAGGCCTAGTTATCATGGTGTTTTTCCCCAGATATTTTCCAAATATAAGCCTATTAAAAGAGAGAAAACAGAGCCGGGGATTTAGCTCAGTGGATCCGGTGCCTGCCTTGCAAGTGTAAGGTCCCGAGCTCAATCCCCAGTAGCCACATACAACAATGCTAGGTATAGTGACTCATGCCCACCAATAGTCAGTACTGGCGGCTCATTCCTGTAATGTCAGCACTTGAGAGGCAAAGGCAGGAGGATTGCTGTGAGTTCGAGGCTCACTTGGGCTTCATAGTGAGCCCAGGGCCATACTGAACTCAAAGTAAATACCCTGTCTCAAAAAAATAAATAAATAAAAATAAAAATTTAGAAAACATCAAGGTCTTCAAGTGAGCTATTCCTCTACTCCTCCACTAGAAATGCCTCTTTGATCTCCTAGATCCTTCATTCTACTTTGCTAGTATACCCGTATAGATTCTACTCACTTCTGTTTTCTTGGGAACCATGTTCCATGGTCGGCACTTGGGCTGGGGATTTAGCTTAGTGGTTTGGTGTCTGCTTGGCAAGCACAAGGTCCTGAGTTCGATCCCCAGGAACCAGAACCATTTATTGAGAGCAGGACCAGAACTTCAAGTTGCAAGTGAAAATGAACACTTCCTTGAAAGACAATAGAGGCGCAGTTAGGCCCAGAAACAGTCAACAATTTGGATACAAGGAAGATCCATGAGAAAAAGAAAGGCGTATGACTGAGACTTTGAATTGCCCACCAGGTCTTCACTGCCTGGGGCTTTCCATGAAGTCTGTTGACCTGGAGAGTAACAAAAGCCAGAGGAGCTCAAGGCAGCAGCTGAGGGATGAAAACTGGCTTCCTAGACCCTGTGTGTGAGGGGCAGGGCAGCCCTAAGTGGTGTGGGGTGTTTTGGGGTTTCTTGCTCGTTTTTCATGAGACAGGGTCTCACTGTGTACTTCAGGCTGGCCTTGAACTCATGGCAATCCCGCTGCCTAAGCCTCCAAAGTGTTAGGATTACAGGCATGTGCCACTCCACCCGGCAGATCGGCTATTTTGAATCAAGTGGGGTGCCGTTGGGTCGGCATGTGGACGGAACTCCGTTCTGATTGGCTCTGGGTAAGCATGTTGCCACAGGATGTATTCCAGTTGGCAGGTGATGGCTCAGTGCTTCAGTTGGGAGGCAGTGGCTAGAGGAGGAAGAGCTCTGACATGTGGCCAAGGTGTCCCCAGCAGAGGTAGACTCTCAGTCTGAGATCTATGGAGCTGTGGCCAAAGATTCAGAGGCACAAGACCCTCGGGAGACCCAGGAGTCTGTTGTGGGCACCAGGGAGGACCCAGTTGGTGACTAGGGGATGCCCCAAGGGAAGGAGGTAGCAGACACTGGTGGTGCCACTGCCTGCCCTTAGGCGAAGCTCTCCCATTCTGAAACCCGAGGGACCTGGGGCCTTTTGGCTCCTCCAGGCCAGGGGCTGGACTCCCCAGGGTGGGACACTGTGGGGCGTTGTTTGTGCTGACTGTGCCTCACTCTCGCATTTATCCCTTCTCTGTCTTGTGAGGACAATGCCTGTCCTTCTCTACACTGACGCCCATTCTTGGCCCTCTTATTCCCAGATCCCATTCTGGACCCTTCCTGGTAGTAGCTCTCTACCCTGTCCCGTGGGTCTTCACTGGGACTGTTCGGTGCATTCACTCCATTCCCTGAAACTCCCCTCACGCCCGCATCAGAGCATGCATCC
>PVIR01042864.1:0-12020 GCA_004026965.1 Petromus typicus | reverse complement strand
TAGGAAGGAGCCAGCGGACTCTCGAGGTGGTTCCTGTAGTAGTCCATGGTGGACTTTCCCTTGGCCCTGGGAATGGAGGATGTAGAGAGTTGGAGGTGGCCAACTCCCCAGCCCCCTCCCTCAGAGCCTCAGACTTTGTCTTCTTCCTGGGCACGGGGGACCTGGACGTGGAGTGATGTCCTGGGAAAATGTATCATGGCCAACTATCCTAACCCTTCTTTCTTCTCCAGGTTCCATGTACGATAGCTTAGCGGACAATTATAACAACTATGGAACCACCAGCCGGAGCAGCTACTACTCCAAGTTCCAGGCAGGAAATGGCTCGTGGGGATATCCGGTAAGGAAGTACTTTTGTCCGAAGAGACAGAGAATGTTTGTGGGGATGGTCTGGAGTTGAAGTGGAGAAAGCCTGCACTGGCTGCTAAAAAAACAGTAACACAGGCAGAGGTCAGTGTGCTGGGATCATCAGCTCTGACCAGGTCTTTTTTGCCTGACCATTATTTCATGGAGGGTTGGGTGTGTAGCCTCACATTGAGGCTGACTGGCTATTTTTGAATGTCTCAAGTGAGAATGTTTTAGGGAAAATAAAAAGAAAGGCATTTTTAAAAGTTCATTTTCCAATATGTCTGACTCAGTCATGACTTTTGAGAAGTTTGAATTTTTGAAGTCCTTTTATGGACCACTTTTTGTGTTTCTGGAAAAATTCTGAAGGGGGGTCCTTCCTCAGTGTGTACCGACAGCCATGGAAGGACTCTAGCCTGGGAGAGCATATTCACTGCAGTGATTCCTACAGCAGGGACTGGGTGCTGGAGTGGAGAATGTTGCTTGAGTTTGTAAGTCAGATAAACTTAGGCTTTAATTTACTCTGTCCCTCATAAGACATGTAACTTTGGGCAAGTTATTTTAACCCCTAGATCTCAAGTCCCTCACAGGTGTAAAGCAGGTATAATAAAGTCTACTAATTACTACTAGAATCAAGTGAACTAATAATGCGTTCCAAAAAAAAATATTGCAATAGTTCTTCAGATTTTAAAAAATTAATATAGATGGAGATTATTCTAGATCCTTTAAACTTGCTTATGTCTCTATTTCCTTGTGTTCTCAATAAGTTTCTTGTGTTCTCCAAGTTCTATGACTTTCTTTGATTTCAAGGCTTGCATTTTTCTTGGAAATTGTTCCGGAAGGACTTGAGATGGGATGTAGATAAGAAGATAGTCTACTTCTCCAGGGAAAGTTGGGGTTTGGTCTTCTTTTTTTTTTTTTGAGACAGGGTCTCACTTTGTAGTTCAGGCTGGCCCTGAGCTCAGTCTCAAACTCACATCACAGCAGTCCTCCCGCCTCTGCCTCCCGAGTGCTGGGATTACAGGCATGAGCCACCACACCCGGCACTATGGTATGTGGTACTGATTGCTGCTGGGCGTGAGTCTCCACGCCCAGTATGGTATGTGGTTACCGGGGATCGAACCTGGGCCCCTGTGCTTGCAAGACAGGTGCCAGAACCACTGAGCTAAACCCCTCTGGGTTTGGTCTTAAGGCTCCAGGATCACCACCAGAGCTTGCTTTGAGCAACATTAATTCACGATTTGTCTGGATTGTTTAAGAACTGGGATTGGGGCAGGGGAGAAAAGGAGCAGTTTATGAGTTTGGAGATCTTTTGTCACTGGTTGATTCCTTTCTTCTCTCCTCTTAGGGCTAATTTTGTAGTCTTTGTCTTTCTCGGCTGTTACAAACTAGGAACTAAAGGAAAGAATGAATTCAGTTTTCTGCTAAGTTTACTTCCTTTGTTTTTTTCCCAATTCTTGTCGTCAGCTGACAGCCTCACTGCAACATAAAGCCAGCTGATTGAGCTCAGTATGCGGGCAGATCAGGCAGGATGTGAAAGGGCTTTGACACCAAGGAGGATGGCCAGACAGACTAAGACAGTGTCTTACTAATGCAGGATAAGGTGATTAGGTTAAACCCAAGGGAGGCAGATTACTGGACTGGCAGTCCCAAGTGAATAATCGTGGTGCAAATACATATGTCATGTGTCTCTGCATACATGATATTATGAAATCAAGGCTTAGAAGTTTCAAGTTCTACCCTGGTTGTGACTTTAGGTAAAATTTGGAAGCACTTTGGACTTCAGTTTTCCCATGAATGCAGTGGAAGCGATGATACCTGTATTTCTCTTCTCACAGGTTGATATCATGTTACATTAACTACAAGGGTTCTCACGAGGAAAGTGCACTCTGGAGAGGGAGAAGGTATTTCTAGAAAACATCCTTCTATGGCTCATGGTGAGCACTGGGCATTGGTTAATTAACTCAATCCTCAGCTATTTCATGAGCCGTTAATGCTCCCAAACGGCCCCCACCCTCCCTTTGCCCATTTTTTAACCAGTGAAAATCCCTTTCCTTCCCCCACCCTAAGGCCCAACCCTCCTCACTCCTTTGCTGGCAGGACTGCAGACGTGACTCACGACAGGGTAGCTGCTGAGACATGTCCTGTCTCCTCGCAGTTCAGGAGAGGCTATGGGAACAGGGAAGAGCTGAGCACACACAAGGACTTGGCAGAGGGAGGGCGCTGAGCAGAGAGGAAGTGGAATAATTGATATTGGAGCCAGACATATAATCAGCCAAGCACCAGGCAAAGCCAAATGGGGTCTAGATTTAAGGAGGAAAAGAGCGGGAGAAATGGTAATAGAGATCTGTGGTGTGAGATAATCCCATGCCTTGGGATTTTCCCATGGATGGTACAACTGGCTTGGAATGTTTTATTCTTCACCCTCTGAGGAAACCAATATGGTGGCCAAAGGCAGGGAGCGTGGGGAGGAGGGTGTGGTTGTGTGTACAGGCATGGTCAGCACGTTTTCGGGAGCTTCTGAGAATGAAGGACCATTTCCTGCCGATCCTTTTATTCACTCAGCCAACTGGTGTTGAGCAATTGCTGGGGCATGGCAGTGAGAGAGGCACAGAGCAGACAGCGGTGCAAAGACTCTGCCCCGCCCTCAGTGAACTTCCAGTCAAGCTGGGAGAAGTGGAGGTGAACAGTCTAATAGATTGTAAGTTTGTAGTTGTTTTTCTCCTGGAACATTAAACCAATATCTTCCCTGCTCACCATGTGTCTAGAGCTACCTTCAGTGCGTTTTGGAACCACGTAAGAGCCAGTATTATTTTTTTATTGTCTTGACATGTGTTTTGATCAGAAACAGCACCACCCACTTTGTGCACCTCGCTCCTCAGATTCAGCTACAATTCCAAATTTCAAACTATCTTCAGATAACAAAGTTTTGTTGTCAGTGAGTATATATTTTATTTCAATATGTGAGACCCTTGTATATTTAGAATATTCTAGGCAATTCCAAAAGCAAGTTCTTCTGCGCATGGTGGTGTACATCTGTAATCCTAGTACTTGGGGAGGAAGCTGAAGCAGGAGGATTCCCATGAGTTCAAAGCCAGCCTGGGTTACACAGTGAGTTCAAGGCCAGCCTGAAGTTCAGAGTGAGGCTCTGTCTCAAAAAGCAGCAATAAAAACCCAAAACAAATTCAGAAAATGTTTTAAAAGTGTTGTTTTGCCTTATATTCCTAGTCAATAATAGCCTTCTAATCAAAAAGCATACCATTATAGGGCCGGGGATTTATCTCAGTGGTTCCAGCGCCTGTTTTGCAAGCGCAAGGGCCCGGGTTCAATCCCTGGTAACCACATACAATACTGGGTATGGAGACTCACGCCCAGCAGCAACCAGTACCACATACCACAGTGCCAGGCGTGGTGGCTCACACCTGTAATCCCAGCACTTGGGAGGCAGAGGCAGGAGGATTGCTGTGATGTGAGTTGGAGGCTGAGCTCAGGGCCAGCCTGAACTACAAAGCTAGACCCAGTCAAAAAAAAAAAAAAAACCATACTATTATAATTTATGATCATTTATTTCACAAATTTGGAAAACTGAAAATACAGAGTCTTGTAATAAAATAAACTTTTAAAAAAGTTAGTCTGAGATATAAAAAGCAGCCCAAAGTTTAAGGAATAAAAAAGACAGAAATAGAAAGTCAGTGATCCAAGGGAGTCTGTTATTTTCTGGTCACGTGACCCCTCCTCTCCTGCAAAGACAGGACGCTGGAGAGCAGCCCAGGTATCCCAGAGTCCTGAAGAGCCCAAGCAGAGTTGGAAGCCAACAAGGTGGGGTGAAAGATGGGGCACCATCCCCACTGCCTGACCATTCAGACGGACAGAATCACCTGTGCTATTCCAGTTCTCAGAGCCAAACATGAATGTGAGAGACCGGAGAAGGTTGTATCAGCTGGAAACTCAGACCCTGAGAGGATCCGTTACTCATCAGAAGCCACAGAGCATGTTAATGGTGTAGCAGCCTAGAGCCCTGCCCTCCTAACCCTAACCTGCTTTGTTTTCACGACCCCAGATATCTGTACTTTCGTGTGATGACCATTTAATGGACTCCCACCATCTCCATATTTTAATACTACAACTGTGCTCCAGGAACTTATAAATGACCCATAAACTCAAATCCCTTCATTCCTTTCCTCTGCTGCCTTCTCACTAGGCCTACTCTGTGGGCTCCAACAGGAGAAGCAGGGGAGCGGCCTTGTTTTTGCCTTCCTGGATTCAAGCTGGCTTCACTTGGCTAAAAGCATTAATGGGGTTAGGTAGGATAAAATCACCAGATAAAATACAACAAAGTACAATGTTTGAGAATAGTTTACTGAAAAGTTATTTGTTATTTATCTGAAATTCAAATGCAACTAACATCTTAATTCTGACATTTCCCTAAGTCTGGCAAATGAAATGCCTGCTCATACTTGTAATAAAAGTAAGACTTCCTTAAGCATTGCCCTTCTGGGCTGGGAAATTCAAGCAGAATTATCTCAGGCTCCAGCCATTTCTGGTAAGAAAATAAAGGTCTTTTGGCTCCAATTAGCTGTCTTCATAATAACTCACTTATGTACCCTCCTCTGGGTCATCTAAGACCAGAGGAGGGGAATAGACAGCTGGAACACTTGAAAGGCATGGCGCCTCCATTCCAGATATGAAAACGGGGTTTATCACACTGGCATGTCCCAGTTAGTACTGGTGCAAGTCAGTCATTTTGATTTCCAGAGAATACATCTGGATTCAGATTGGCAATCCCCTTTTCTATCAACTCCAGCACTAACGGGCTTTCTATTTTCAAATTGAGAAGCACATTTGCCCTGTCAGTTCTCCTAGGAGTTATAACAAGGGAAATATTCTTTGGCTGTGGCTGGAGTAGACCATCCTTCCCAGGATCTGATCTGTAGAGGACTAAAGCTGTGCAAGTATCAGCGGGCAGAAGGTCTGGAGCAGGGGATACCATGGTGACCATCGTACTGAGACACTCTGCCTGGCTGAGTTCAACCCAGCCCAGGAATGACACCTGCAGGATCATGACGAGGGAGAATTCTGCCTCTTCCCAAATCTTTCTCTCAGCCTAAATGATGTGTCAGTATTTAATGATCTCATTATGAAAGGTCTTTTGGATAATGTATTACAGACCCTTAGGCCGGGAGAACGGATCCTGCCTACCCTAAACCAGAAGCAACTTGAGTGAATCCCGTTACAGAGAAGAGACTGTGGTTGTAGCAGGTTCCAGGGGCCGTGGAAATCCAAGCACAGTACTCTCAGATTGGCAGCTCACTGCCACAGGACAGAGCCAAGTGCCAAACCCTGCAGAGGGGCTGCCGTGGAGGCACACAAGACCACTGCCCAAGGCGTAGCAGGGGGAGACTGTCCTTGCCAATCCATAGTTAATGGAAGCCAGGCCCAGAGGCAGCTTTGTGCAGAAGAATGAGTTTGACTTTGACCGTGAACTTTAGGTTCAAATCCCAGCTCTGCCCTTTAACGACCTATATGATTCTAGTCAAGTTCTTCATCTGGTTGAGTCTTAGCTTGGCAGTCTCTACAATGGGTAAAAGTCCCTATCTCAAAGAGCAGTAGGAAGATTGTGGATAGATTAGCAGTAGGAAGCCTGTATTCCAGTCTCAACTGGGCTCTTACAAGCTGAAGAACATGGAATAGGGCTTGCCTCTTCAGAGCATGGTTTTCTCAATGGTGGAGAAAAGCATTTGCCTCTAGACTCATTTAGGACTATTTACTCTGAGTAGCTGCAGGGCCTCAAATCCAAACCTCTGTGGTCTGCCTGGGGACAGAGACAAGGTTGACTCCTCCAGCTGATCTCTGCTTCAAGCTTGCAGATGGTTAAGAGTTCACACTTCCTCTCTGCTTTCATCCTAGCACCTCCTGGCACCAGGAAAATAGTAGCTAATTACCCCTTGCAATGGAAAGAAGAGACAGTAGATTTCATTCATGTTGGCTTTACAGAGGGGAAACTGAGTCATAGCAGGTAGCTCTACTGAGTAGCTACCCTGACTTAACACTCAGACACCTCCCACCCCAACTTCTTAGCTCTGAGTGGTGTTTTCCAAGTGCACTGCCCACTGCGATCTGTCTTTTCTTGAAAAGTCCAGGCTGGGGAAAGGTGGACCATATACCACAGGCACTTGCTACCGAGCAGGCCTGGCTCCTGCCCCTAAAGGAGTGATTGATGCGTTTGCCAACTCAGTGCCCCTGTTGCCAGCTTGTGACTCACTCCCACCCAGCCGTGGGAGACAGGAGGGTCCCACAGGAGCCCCAGGCTCTCACCAAACAAGAAAGGCAGTGATCCTATTTGCCAAGGGACAACATGTGCCTCTGTAAGAGAATGGAGAAGAGGGAGTGCGGACAGGTGGCTCCAGGAGAGCTCCTCCCTGGCGGGAGACAGCAGCAATCATGTGGCGCAGTTTTACAGACAAGTCACTGCTACGGGGACACTCCCTACATTTACATTGTGAAGCAGAGGTCTGTAGCGAGCTTTTGTGTCTGAAGGTCCCTTGGGCATGGCCCTCCTTTGTAAGCCACAGACCCCTGACTAGTTCTGCTGTGGCGCTGTTTCTGGAATCCTTAAGGCTGGGACTGAACAGAAGGAGCTTCCCCTCTCTGCCTCTTTACCCTGGATGGCTGACTTCAGCCCCTCAAAGGCCTGAGGCCCTCACTTCCGGCCGAGGACAGGGGAAACCAAGGCAGTCTCTTTAGAGTCCATAGAGGACGTGGGGAGAAGGAAGAAGCTCTGGTCTGGGTTCTGTTCTCTTCACTGTTGCCCAGGGAACTCTGGCTAGGACCTTCTCCCTGCTGGGTCTTGGGTGTATGATCTGCCAGGTCATCTGCTTGATGCTCTGACATCCATATTTGGTGTCCTTGCTTCGAGGAGAGAAGTTGGAAGTTGTCTCTATGCAGAAAGACATGGAAATGCTGTTCCTTAGGCTGAGCCCCACCAGGTGGAGGAAGTGGGGACAGGCTCCTAAAGGAACTAACTCTGAGATAGTGGGCAGAGGATGGATCGTGGGCCAGGGGCTGTGGCCGGAAAGTCTCCTGCTAACCTTTCCCAGGACTAGGCATCACTCGCCCCAGGAGACAGCCAGGAGTTGCTGGCTCCAGAGGTCTTGCCAGCCTCCCTGCTCTCCAGCAGCCAACTCCGGGGACCTGGAACCCTGGGTGTCGCTCTCAGCAGTGTGTACCTATGGGCTTGTCCCATCCCCCTGCCCTAGTGAGAAGCAGCAAAGCCGTCACTGGCCTGGCTGTGTAGCCCTGTGTTGGGGAGGGCAGGGAGGGCAGAGCAGTAAGGTCAGAATGTTCAGGAGAAAAAGCACTGCCCAGGGACTCAGCGTGGAAGCTGCACAGCTTGTGTGAGGTGCTAAGCATGGCAGCCCAGGACAGGATTAGCAGCAGGCTCCTCTGGAAGGTCTCTGGAGAAAAAGCCTTGAGCAATCAGCCAGTCTCGAACCACTTTGTCTGAGCTCTGAGCTTATGTATAGCCAGGCTGGGGAAGCTAATGCTTAGATTCATACCCTTGCACTTCATTTCTTTCCTCCTAATCAAATATTAGAGACAGATAATTCTCTGGTCACAGAAAGGGGAATAATGTCTTTTAAGAAGGAAGCCGCCCAAAAAGTTGGCTATTGTCCTCTTTCCACTCATCTCCAAATACTTATTCCAAGTATAGCCTTGGAAACTCAAGAGGGAAGATTTGAAGAAAAGAAAATGATAAACTCCTTTATATTTCTCCAAAGAAATTAGTGTAATTTTGTTTAGGGTTCTTCTTTGAAGGGGATGGGAAGTCTGGACAAAACTAATCTACTCAACCAACACTTCCTTGGAGACCTTACACTATTGTTAATAGCAGTGAACAGAAAAGATATAATTAGCAGTTAAATTTCACAGTGCACACTGACTTAGACCTCTGCAGTTTTGCTTTCCTCTTCTGTAAGTGAAGAAGTGGACGAAGTCCTGGAGATCTGGGGCTGGGGCCCTCAGGTGCCAAATTATATAGTGGTGGGTGCTGTAAGGCAGCCTCGGCCCCGAAACATGCTCAGCACCAGCTCTCAGGTCCTCTGGAATGTGATCATCTTTTGAATCAGCATCGCACTTTGAATTTATCACTCAGTGCTCATGTTTTAGGTCCTTCTGTCTCTGTAAGGCTGGTGTTGATATTCCAGTGAGATGTGCAGAGAAATGAAGGGCAGAGCAGAGCAGGGCCTTGCCTGGCGCGCACAGGCCCATTTGGGAGAACTGAGTGGAGGAAATACAAGGGTGGGGGTGAAGAGTGGGAAGGGGGAAGGAGCCAGGAATGACAGGGGCACGAGCGGGCCAGGGCTTCTCTTCTGGAACCTTGGAAGCCAGGAAACAGGACACCAGGCAGGGCCGTGGAAATAAAGCACAGGGGGATCTTCTAGTGCGTCTTCGCTGGTTTGAGAATGTTCCCTTTGTCACTGCGCCCAGTGAGACAAATACAGCAGCGTTTCTCAAGTGGGTGGAAGAGCCATCCCCACCCTTTGCTAGGGTGAGGCCCTGCTTTCTCCCCCAGGGCCCTGGCAAGTCTCTGCGAGGCCTGACTGCTCCAGGAGAGCAAACTCAGCTGAAAAACAAAATCAAATCTGGGGGGGGGGTGGCGGTGAGCAGAGACACAGGTGCGAGAGCAGCAGCTCGGCCACTCCCACTCCGCCCCCGCCCTGGCACCAGGGCGTGGCCTGGGAGGGAAGGAAGCCAGAGCTGAGCCGGCTGGGAAGGAGGCTGTGATTTCAGCCACCACTGAATCATAGACTGCCAAACACCAGAAGCCTTAGAGGGAGGTCCATTTGGGGAAACTGAGGCTTGGAGGTGCCAAGTGGTTGCCTAAGGCTGCGAAGCTAGGCAGGGGAAGAACCAAAATCAGAACCGTCTAAAACTCTTTGCCCACGATCCTGCCTGCCGCCCCATCCCATTCCCTGCGCCACCATGGTGGTCACATTCCCCTCCAGCCTTGGAAGTCTGTTGTTAAAATTTTTCCAAAATCATCACACCAACTGTTCATTTATTATTTTTAAATAAATTATTTTAAAGCTCCAGCACATATATTTAAGAAAGAAACTGGCAGACTGACCATCACCCCATTAGCCCATAATACTAACGGGATGATACTAAACGGAATGAAACAACATTGTTTACCTGAGAGAAAATTTTGGTTCGTTTTGCTCAGAAAGGGAGGTTGGCTAGTGATAAAGAACCAGTCTGGCCCCACCTAGACTCCCGCTTCATGGTGAGCAGATCAGCAAGGAAGAGCTTCCTGTGGAGTTCTGTGGTAGTTGCTCTCTGGCCCTCAAATGCTCCTTGTTACCGCATGCCACCAACAGTGCATGGCCAGCACTTGGACAGATCTGGCTCATTAGTTAATTATTTGGGATGATTTTCCCCCATCTGCCCTGACAGGCAGGAAAGCTGACAGCCAGAGGGACAGGTGCCCAAGTGGAATCCACTGGGGCCACCTGCCCCATGGCCAGGTGGAGACATTTTTTTTTGAAACAGAGTCTCACTTTGTAGTTCAGGCTGGCCCTGAGCTCAGCCTCAAACTCACTTCACAGCAATCCTCCTGCCTCTGCCTCCCAGTGCTGGGATTACACGCCCGGCACTGTGGTATGTGGTACTGGTTGCTGCTGGGTGTGAGTCTCCATGCCCAGTATGGTATGTGGTTACCAGGGATCGAACCCGGGTACTTGCGCTTGCAAGACAGGCACTGGAACCACTGAGCTAAATCCCGGGCCCTGGAGACGTTTTGAATGGAACAGATAGAGATGATACTTCTGTCCGTGCTTCTACAGAACCCTATGGTGACTCTGAGCTCTGTGGGACGAGTTACCTTCAGACTCAGAGCAACAGACCCAAGCTCCTTTAGGGCACAGGTGCCTTCATCCGCTCTCAGGAAGCCCGCAGAGTATTGGAGGCAGAGAGAGGGTGTTCAAGGTCAGCCAGTGACCTATCCCTCCCTCCCAATGACCCAGAGGACGAGAGCCGCTCTCTGAACCCAAAGCAGTTCACAAGACTCCTGACTAATTCCAGGAGACCCTGGGGCTCAGCTTCTTGCTAACTTTTTTTATTTTCTTGCTAATCTTAACATCAGTCCGAGTTTTATTCTCAGCCATGCATCTGGGAAATGTATGGTTGGAGGGGTACCAAGCAGTCCCCTTTGGCACCTGAGCCCTCACGCATGGGTCTAGATAAGTAGACCAAATGTCCTGATTGGCTCTCCTTGTGCACTGGTGTCCTTTAAGGCAGAGGGTCTTTCAGTCTCTTTGGGGTGGGGGGCAGTAAAACTGTGTCATGCAGCTAAGAAACTACACTCTGAAGTATCCCAGTGAGCCAGAGGAGGAGAAGCAGGCACTCCCGAGGCCCAGAATCCCGGAGGAGACCTTCTAGGAGTCCATTAACCACTGGAGAGATGCAGACGTTCTTGCAGAGAGCCACAAGTCCACAGGCTCTTGCCACCAGACCGAGGACAGAGTGTTCGCAGAGGACACACTTGCAGAGAGTCCAGAGACCCAAGTCCTAATTCAGGGTCTCTCGTCTTAGCCAGGTGGCCTTGGATGAACCTCATGTTCTGTAGGCTTCATATGCTCAGAGGGAAAATGAGGATGTTCTCTCTGCCCTGGTACTTTATTGGTCAGGTGGGAGGGAGATTGGTGCCTTGAAGCCCCCCACCCAGATGATAGCTGGAGAAACCCTCTGCAGGCTGTCAAATACCGCTCCTGCCAGAGCACTCCAGCACACGTTGCAGGAACTTCAGAGGTCTTCCGTTCCTGAGTTCACCCTTAGCAAAGTGTGCATGTGTCTCAGTGAGTAGCAAGCCATGCATATGGCAGTGTGTGTGAGCATGCATATGCATGTGCTCATCTCCCGTAGGGGTGGTTTTTATCCAAGCACTGGAGGGCCCAACCAAATGTCCCTCCCTTTGTGCAAGAGTTCCCCTATCTAGTCAGCAGGAGTGGATTCTTAATACCTTTGGCTGTGCGCAGGGCATTTGGGGTCAGGCCCACAGCTTCCCTTGAGATGCTTCCATTTCATACCTGTTGGTCTTCCTCTTCTTCAAGTCAGGAACCACCTCTGGTCTCAGTGTAGAGGGTGGCACAGATTGGGGCCTCTGACATCCTAGCACAGATTGGGGGCACCTGACCCAGGGAGATTTTCCTGACTTCAGATGTCTCAGGAAGCTGGCCTATCTCCCAGAACCCCAGGAAGGGTTTTACATGGAGTGATCCCACCACCTTCCCTGGGACAATTGAACCATCCCTAAGTTAGAAAGCAAAAGAGGGGACCATGAAACATGGGGCTCCTGCAGGGCAGAGGAACCAGACTTCTCACCGTTTTGAGCTCATGGGAGAGAAATAACTGAGGGCCAAGGGTCTTGTGTCACTTGGGCCTGTGACAGCTGATCTGAAGACGTGACAGACACACATTCCACAAGGAAACAGATGCCTGCAGGAGAGATCTCGGGTCCCAGTTCTCAAGCCTGTCCCAGGAGTGTGAGAGCCGAGAAAAACCTCCTTCTCCCGTGTGGAGGAGACAGGGAACAGAGAAGCATTTCAGGAGCCTGTAGTTGAGTGATTATGTAAAGGGTGGGGGACAGAGACAAAGTAGGGTGCTAGAGCTGGCCTGGTCGG
>PVIR01042863.1:0-12029 GCA_004026965.1 Petromus typicus | reverse complement strand
AAAACCAAAAACTGAGGGACCTTGCACTTGCATGGCAGGTGCAGTACCATTGAGCTAAATCTCTGGTTCTTGGCTTGGAGTTTTGGAGACAGGGTCTTGCTATGTAGTTCAAGCTGGTCCATAATTCACTATATAGTCTAGGCTGGTCCTGATTTCCTGGTGAGTTTCCCAAGTTCTGGGAGACTTCCCACAATGCCCTGTCTGAGTATATATTCTTCTATACTAAATAAAATAATTTAAAATTAGGTAGGGGCCCCTTATTTCTTTTGCATTTTATTGGAGGTGGGGAGGGGGGGTATCTTAGTTTACAACGTACCTGGCTTTCTTCCTTCTCTCTGTCCATTCTCCCTCTGGTCCTTTGATGTAAGTTCTTATTTACTTTGTTCTGTCTGGTGACTTTCTATATCTGATTTTCTTTTCCCTCTACCTTTATCTTTTTAATTGTTCTCAAATGAATTCTTTTACTAAAGTTTTAACTCTTAATTAGGATAAGCCAGAAAACCTAATAAGGCCTTTATTCTATTCTTTCCCTGCCCACCGGCCTTTGTCCCTAAATTATCATCATTGTTACTATTACTATTGTTATATTGCTGTGGTTTGAACCCAGGGCTTTTTGTGCATGTTAAGTCTGCACCCTGCCCCTGAATTATACTCCCACCTCAATTTCTTTTTTGTAATGTATATGGATTACTTTTAATGAGAGAAAGCACAATACATTATTTTTATGTAGTTATGTATTTTTTGCAGTATCAGAGATTGAACTTGGGCCCTTTTGCTTCCAAGGCAGGCACTGTACCACTTGAGCTAAATTCCCAGCCCCACAATATATTATTTTTACAAAGTAAACCAGTTGCCTGTGAGAAATACAAGTACTACAGCAGAAAATATATTTCTCTAGTGAGTCTTCATTGAGAGGGTGTTGTGTGAACCTTTGTCAGCTAAATCTATACCATAAAGACCAAGCTCCTTGGTCTGTTTCTTTATGACATTCTCAGTGCAGGATGCTGCCTTCATACTAAAGTGCAGTAAAAGTAAATCTTTTGACAAGTGGCAAAAAATGAAGGGGTATGTGTGTGGCAAATTCTAGAGTTTACACAACACATTTGTGTGATTAGTTGATTTATTCCGGGTCATATGGTTTGGAATTTAAATATTCCCCCAATACCCATGTGTTAAAGGTGCTTGAGCTGGGGCTATTGCTCAGTGGTATGGCACTTGCTGAGCATGTGGAAGGCCCCAGATTCAGTTCTTGGCACCATAAAACAAGTATCTCCCCAAACACACAAGGCTGTCTTCGGCATTTGTGCTATTAGGATATGGTTGAAGAGGAGGGGTCTAAAGAGAGGTCTTCTGGTTATTGGGGATGTGCCTTTGAAGAAGATATTGGGAACCCAGTCCCTCCTATTTCTCTTAGTCCAGGTCAGGCAGGGCACAATGACACATGCTTATAATCCCAGCACTTAGGAGACTGAGGCAGGAGGATTGCCACAAGTTCAAACTCAGACTGGGCTACACAGCAAGACCTTGTTAACCCCGATAACCACATACACCAATGCCAGGTGTGGAGACTCACGTCCACCAGCAATCAGTACTACAAACCACAGTGCCGGGTGTAGTGGCTCACACCTGTATTCCCAGCACTCAGGAGGCAGAGGCAGGAGGATTGCTGTGAGTTCAAGGCTGGCCTGGGGGCTACATAGTGAGCTCAGAGCCAGCCTGCACTACAAAGCAAGACCCTGTCTCAAAAAAAAAAAAAATTAATTAAAAAAGAAAACAACGGACTGAGAACGTGGCTCAGTGCAAGGCCTTGAGTTCATTCCCCAGTAGTACACTAACGGGGAAAAAAAAGGGAAAATCCATGAGAGTATATGAGAATTCCTTTGAGGAAAAGATTCCTGCCTTCATCAGATTCTCATTAGAGTATTGGTTTGTTTTGATTTTTTTTCTGAAACAGGGTCTCACTATATATAGTTCAGCCTGGCCTTGAACTCACTATGCAGCCCAGGGTGGCCTTGAACTTGCAGTGATCCTTCTACGTCAGTCTCCTGAGTGCTGGGATTTTAGGCGTGCACCACCATCCCCAGCTAATGGTTTTTTTTTTTTTTTCTCTTTTTTTAGATGGAATCTTGCTGTGTTGTCCAGGCTGCCCTTGAATAGTGCTTTTTGAATTAAAAAGATGAAAGAATCAGTGTTGTGTAGCAGGGTTTCTTTACTTAGATACTATGGTCACTTTGGCCTAGATAAATCTTTGTTGTGTGTGTTAGGATGTCCTGTGCATTTTAGGCTGTTTAATAACATCCTTGGCTTTTACCTATAGAGGCCAGAAGCATCCACTAGTTGTGACAACCAAAAATTCTGACATAGTATCCCCTGTGGGACAGAGACCACGCTTTGAGAACTCCTATCTCGGGAAAATGAAAGAACAAAATGTAAAACAGGTGGGATACAGATTAAACTAGTTCTAGCTATAAATTGCAGCTCTACTGATTATGGTCCTGAATAAATTACCTTTTATGTCAGCCTTATCTGGAAACTGGGTAATGTTTCCTCATGTGTAAATTGATGGTCTAATACTTACCTATGGGGTTTTAAAAGAGATCAAAAGTAATAAAGTATACAAAGCACTTTGCAGAATGCATTATATGGTAAACAATCACTATATGATAGCTACTAATATTGTCCTGACCATAGGTGAGATCGTAAGCATCTCCTTTTGTCCTTCAGTTATTTATTCCATGAATATTTTTCTGTATAGGTCGTCTTAATGAGCTCTACCTGAATAATTGCTCTTCAGTAGGAGGACTGCTTGAGCCCAGGGGTTGGAAGCCAGTCCCTGGACAAGGTAGCAAGGCTCCTGTCTCAAACAATCCATCCTCTTCAGTCTCTTATGTGATAGATACTCTTATCTATGTTTATTCTGTGTGAATGGCAGTTTTAATATCAGCGCATTATTTTGTCCTATCTATTTTTATTCCTGATCCTCCCTTCTGAGATCCAGAACCACATATTTTACCTGGATGATCTCCCAGGAAACTTTCAATTGCGTATGTTTTGCCAATAAACCCAGTGCCGAGCACCTCCTAAATCTTCTATAAAAATAAGTTATTATTGGTCAGCAGTGTTATTTTTTTTTAGCCCCTGCTGTCTGATCCATTTCCTTTTGCTATTCCTCAGTAGGTTCCCCAAATCACTTGTTCTCTGGCAGCATAGGAGGCTCTGGGTTAAAGGCCTTATTTGTTGTCCCTGTAGGGAGCCCAGAGCAGAATCTAGCCTGTCTCTCCCACCTGCAGGGAAGAATTGAAGCAATGAAAATGAAGACACTGCTGTGCCAAGATCATAGTAGCTCAAACAATTTTGGTGTTGAGAATCTGCTATCAGAATGTAGGATGAAATTTTCTTAGAGCAGTTTTCCTGGTTGTGCAAGTAAATGATTCCTGGGGCCTGGTTTGTGCTTCCTGACACCACAGGGGTATGAGCAGAGGAGTAAGATTTATGCTATTAGAATTGTTACAGAAACAGGGTTTGCTAAGTTCTCCAGAATTTTAATTACATTTCTTAAGCTACAACAGGGAAAATTTGGAAAACTCAAACTATGGAATCACAGAAGATAAAGAAGCTCTGATGAAGTAAGAGTTCCAGTCCTAGTTTGCCTCTCCCTATCTGAGTGATAGTGAGAGGCTTTATCATGCTGATTGTCTTTCTGGTCAGTAGGCAGACTCACAATTATGGAATGCTCATTGTTCAGTCAAAACACAAGGATTGTCTGTTCCCTCATGGATGGCTTGAGGGCACCTGGGAGTTCGAGGTCAGCCTGGGCTGCATTTCAAAACAAGAAAAAAAAGAAATAAGTATATAAATAAATCAATCAGTCATTTTTGGGCTGGGGATTTAGTTCAGTGGTTCCAGTGCCTACTTTGATGCACAAGAATCCAAATTCAATTCCCAGTACAAAAAGCAAAACAAAAGAAAAAAGCCTAATCAAAACAATAAATCAATAAAGAATTTAGTGGGGTTTTTTTAATACAGAAAAGTATAATTCTACCATATATATTAATAACCTTTGAATACTTTAAAAAAATGAATAATATATTTACAAGGTTTGAAAACAAAATCATACAAAATGAAAAATGCTTTCACTTTCTCACTGATCTCCAAATAGAGCAATTTAATAAAGGCATAATATGTGCCAGCCACTGTTCTAAACTTTGTATGTGTGTGTATTTACATATGTATATATATGTGTGTACATATATGTGTGTGTGTATATATACATATACATATATATATATATATATATTTTTTTTTTTTTTTTAAAGACAAAATCTCGCTATTTAATTCAAGCTGGCCTTGAACTTACTATGTAGCTCAGGCTGGTCTCGAACTCTCGGCCATCCTCCGGCCCGAGTCTCCCAACTGCCGGGATTTACAGACGTGTGACATCAAGTCCGACCTAAATTTTATATGCATTAAACATGACTAAATGTCTCAACCGCCCTCATTAAGTAGGTAAAGATCATTATTCCCTCCCCCACACACCCCAGTAATAATATCCTAAAAGAAGCAGAAGGATTGGGCGGGAAAGTGCTAGCAATCTATCAGGCCTCCACAAGTGTTTCAGAAGTTTGAGAAAGAAGTCACCGAGAGTAATTACGTGCAAAATAGGGATATCTACCCGGTGTCCAACAATAATTAAGTGCCAAATAGTGACATCTGCCGTGAGTCCGACATGCGATCCCCTGGGGTACCGCACTCAACATGTACTTTCTTTGAACTACAAATCCCCCACCAGGTGCCAAGGGAACAGGTTCTACACTGTTTCCCAGGAAAGGCGCGCGGGGCTCTGCCGCCTCAACCAGTCTTGCTAGAGTAGGAGTATCCTTCCGAACAAAAGCTTTCAGAGTGACAACCGCTATCGTCACTCAACACAGAGCACAGGCCCGCGCCTCTCTTTAGAGTGGAACTTCCAATTGGTGGAGTAGCCCTAAAGAAGGCGAACAGAATAAGTCCCGCCTCTTATGGTGCTCTCAGCCAACCACCATATCTGGGAAAGCTATGTGGTTAGGTTGCGCTACGTGTAGAGTTCTGGGGAGGCTTGAGGGCGGGGCGGACAAGCGAGGCGGTCGGGAGCCGCCGGGAGGGGACAAGTCCCGCGGGCGCGCGGAGTGAGGACGGTGACAGCCACGAGCGCGCGTGCGCGCCCGGCTACAGCGCAGCCGCGCGACCCCCGCCGGCCGCTGAGAGGCGCCCCTGGTCTGGGTCGTCGCCGTCTAGGGCCCTCGTTCCAGGACGTCCCGAGCGTCCTCGGCCCAAATCCCGGAGCGCAGGGCCGCGCCCTCCCCGTCTGCCCCAGTTCGTTTTCCCTCCGCGCCACTCTCAGGGCCTTCATCCCAAATCTCTTCCCAGGGCAGGGTCCTCGCGGCCCATGCTGGCCGCTGGGAACAAACGCAACCCAGATAGCTTTTGGGCTGGCCGGCCGGCCACCATGGTGGTCCTGAGGCCCGTGCGGCTCTTTCAGGGGGGCTAAGCGGTCTAGAGCGCAGGCCTCGGGGCGAGAGGTTCCCGGGCCTGAGCTTCGCACCATGGCTGGGGCCATCGCTTCCCGCATGAGCTTCAGCTCACTCAAGAGGAAGCAGCCCAAGACGTTCACGGTGCGGATCGTCACCATGGACGCCGAGATGGAGTTCAATTGCGAGGTAACCAGCTGGCAGCCCCGACGGGTTGAGGCGAGGGGAGCCCGGTGGAATCCTGGCCCGCCTGATCTAGGCGCGCACACAGCACCCACTCGGGCGCCCACGCGGTGGTGACAGTCGAAGTGGAAGCTTGAGGGATTCTGTTTATAACATTCTTTGGGCATGGATAGAAATGGCTGGAACAGGAAGGGGGAGCATCTAGGCCCCAACTCACAAGTTCTGGCTAGTTGCTGCTTTTTCAAGTTGGACTTTCGAGTTTAGTCCTTCCTAAGGATTGTTTTCATTCATTGGTATTGGAAGAGACTGGAGAGTTCCTTGGTAGCGAGTTCTGCCCTGCCGTATCAGGCTTGAGCTGAAAGTGTCGAGTTTTTCATTAGGTAACGTGTACAGCAAGTATTAAAAGTTACATTGTATTTATTGGAAGTCTATACTTGTTTCCATTTTCCAAAGTTTAAGTTTTCTGGGGGATAAAAAACAGGAAAGAGATCATATTTGACGTTATAGTTACTTTCTGTACAGTTTTCAACTTGTGGAAAACAGCTATTGTTTAAGTACTTTGTGTCAGATGTTCATACATTTAACCCTTACAACAACCCAGTGAGGTAGGTGCCTGTGACACTGTGGAATAGGTATTTAATCTGGTTTCCTAGCATACAACTTCTAAAATTCTTGGAATCTGCAAAGTGGTGTCTTTTTGTGAGCTAATGAATTCACCTCGACTGGAAGGCCCTAGGTAGTTTCTAGATAGGAGTTGGTCACAAAAACCAAGCCTTAATTAAAGGTTGGGATTTTTCAACTCTACCTTCAACCTGGATGAGTGGAGAGGAGCTGAAGGGTAATCTGATCAGAAATTAATCATGCCTGTAGAATGAGGTATCCATAGAAAATCCCAAAAGACAATTTGGAGAGCTACCAGATAGCTAACAATGGGAGGTTCCTGTAGTGTTGGAGCCCTAGGAGAGGGCATGCAAATACTTCCCACAATCCTTGCCTTATGCGTCTTTTCATCTCTGGTCCTTGTGATTTCTTTTGTAGTTGGTACACCTGAGTGTTGCCCTGAGTTTCTGTGAGATGCTATCGCAGATTAATTGAACCAAAAATGAGGGCTGTGGAAACCCCAGTTTATACTGGTTGGTCAGAAGTGTAGGTAAATCAACCCAAGGGTTATGATTGGCGTCAGAAATGGGGACCATCTTGTGCAACTGAGCCCTCAACCTGTGGGATCTGACACTGTGGGATCATTTCAGAATTGAATAGAATGAGCAGATACCCAGATCTGTGCAGGAAAGGCTTGATTGGTTACTTAAGGGGAAAAATCCCCATGCATTTCTTGGCTCCTGTGTTGATTTTTGTGTGTATAGGAAAAAAGTTTTTAATTTTTTTCCCCCTATTATACACAGTACCTCAAAGCTTTTGGTCTTAGCCAGTGTAGTACTGCTTTTCAAGTAATTTGCTACTTTCTACCCAAAATGTGGTTCATGAGCAGCAGCACTGGCAAGTAATGCCCTAAGTCAGGAGTTGGTGACATTTTCATAGGTCTTATAGTCTTTTGAGCTTTGCAGGCCATAGACAGAGTGCTAATTTTATTTTTTTTTTTTTTTTGAGACAAGATCTCACTTTGTAGTTCAGACTGGTCCTAACTCAGTCTTGAACTCAGCAATCCTCCTACCTTTGCCTCCAGTGCTGGAATGACAGGCGTGAGCCACCACACCCAGCACTGTGGTATGTGGTGCTGATTGCTGGTGGGTATGAGTCATCACACCCGGCTTTGTTGTAGGTGGTTACTGGGGTCGAACCTGGGACCTTGCACTTGCAAGGCAGGCACCAGAACCACTGAGCTAAATCCACGGCCTGAGGGTGAATTTTTTTAGAGCTTTGTTTGATACAAACATCTTGCTGTGGCACTAGTGTCATAGGTGAGCCACCACTGCCATAGGATCTCAATTGGAGCAATTCAACTGTTAAAGTGCAGTCCTTAGACTGGATTGAACTTCCAGCATGATTCTAGGAGGAGGTCCATTGACCCATTCTGTAAAACTTGGGAAAATTGTTTTCATTATTTTCAGTCCTAGAAATCAGTGAGAAGTCTTTACACTTGGAAGTCTGGACTACGCCCCCTGCTTTTTTTTTTTTTTAAGACAGAGTCTTGCTTTGTAGTTCAGGCTGGCCCTGAGCTCACTGTGTAGTTCAGACCAGCCTCAAACTCGGGAAATCCTCCTACCTCTGCCTCCAGAGTGCTGGGATTACAAGCGTGAGCCACCATGCCCAGCACTGCAGTATGTGGTACCGGGGGTCGAACTTGGGACCTTGTGTTTGCCAGGTGGACACTGGAAACACTGAGCTAAATTCCTGGCCCCACCCTCAGCTTTTTAATCTTTGACACAGAGTTTGGTTAAGTTTCTTAGTCTGAATTTGAGTTTGTAGTTCTCCTACCTCCGCATCCTTAGTGATTGGGATGACTCTCCTGTGCCTCTGCACCTGGGCTGTAAAGATTATTTAAAATAAAACAATCTGCATGTGATGGCACACATTTATAATCCAAACATTTGGGAGGCTGAGGCAGGAGGTTCACTGTGAGTTTGAGTCCAGCCTGGGCTGCATAGTATCTCAAAAAACAAAAGAAAACAAATTTTTAAAAGATGTGAACATTTGATAAGAAAGAGAGGTACTCTGTCCCTCCTTAATCCCAGCTCAGTGAGAAAGGTTCCAGATTGCTATAACCTGTAACACAGCCAACCCTCTCAACTGCCAATCAGAGGGCTATTTTCTCAGGAGGAGGTGATGTCAGTATTTCTTATCCTGCCAGTGCTCCATGTTGCTGAGGCTAATTTCTGGATGATTGCTCCTAATAAATGGTGCATTTTTCCCCCTGGTCTTCACACTGAGCTGCATCCCCAGCCCCTTATTTTTTATTTTTAGAAAGGGTCTTGTTGAGTTGCCCAGGCTTGGCTAGAAGGTGTGATCTTAAATCAGTCTTCTGTGTGCTGGGATTACAGGCATGTACAACTACATCTAACTCACAAGATCTAAGACACTGTTAGAGATTCAGTTTTCTATCTCCAGAACCATCACCTCCCCTCTCCATTCCTTGTTTTTCTTTTTTGTCATACTGGGGATTGAACCCAAGGCCTTTGCTCTGAGCTCTATTCCCAGACTTTTAAAATTATTAGGTTAATTTTTTGTTTTTAGAGACAAGGTCCAGCTGCATAGTTCTTGCTGGCCTTGACTTACTGTGAAGCTCAGGCTGGTCTTGAACTCCTGGTGATCCTTCTGCTTCAGCCTTCTGAATTCTGGGATTATAAGTGTGTACTACCACACCTGGATGTTTTTATTTTGAGACAGAATCTCACCGAGTTGCTAAGTTGCCCACGCTGGACTCTTAACTTGTGATTTTCCTGCCTCAGCCTCCCAAAGTGCTAGAATTTCAGTCAGATACTACCAGTGCTAGTGAGACACTTTTCTGCCATCCCTATTTGTGGATCAGGGTGAGACATAATGAAATTACATAGGCTCTGACTGCTTTTGCTTCAACCCCACCATGTGAGGTAGTGGTTCCAAGCAGAAGGCAAGCTGAGACCTTAGGCAAGTGTATCCCGTCTCCCCATCCCCTTACACCAAGTGCTCTGTGCTAGAGTGGAGGCATCACTCAAAAAAGCTTGCTGCAGTCCCTTTCCATCCCCAGAGTCCCTGATTCAGAGATCCCCTCTGTACCAGGGAGCACTGAGCTACATCCCCACTCCTTTTTAAATTTGTGTTTTGAGACAGCGTCTTGCTAAATTGCTCAGGTTTTCTGAAATTTGGAATCTTCTTGTCTTAGTTTCTGGAATAGCTGGGACTACAGGTGTGCATCACTGTGCGCAGCTGGGACAGGAGTACTTCTCAAGGAAAGAAGCCAGTCTTGGAACAGGTTGTTTCTGATTGGAGGTGTAGCTCAAGAGAAGAGTGTATGAGGGCAGCTCTCGGTTTAATCCCCAGTGCCAAAACCAACCAAATTGAAACCCGGTTTGCTCCATATCTTTCCGCAAAGGAAGTAACTTCATCTGCAACAAGGCATGGAGTTCATGCCTAAGGATACTCTTGAGCACAGTGGGAGGTAGTGAGAAGCAGGTGGGAATTTTGTGGCTTTAATAAAGAATCAGCCCAAACCATTGATGGGTGAACCTTTTAGAGATTGACTGCTCAAATTGCAACTCAAAACCCACTTATTTATCACAGAGTGCCAATGCGGCAATTAAACCTGAATACTGAGGTTTTATTTTAGAAGAAAACAAAACAAAACAACTGTTATCTAATGTGCAGCTGCTGGGATGACTTGGCTCATGTGCCAACAGAGAGAGAAGGTTCTGTGTGCCTGCTGTGGCACATGTGCCATAGGTTTGCCACTGTTGGCCTAGACTGTAGATCTTCTAGTTTGGAAAGAATACCAGGGACCAAGACAGAGGGGAGGAGCCTTCCTGGGATAGACACAAATAACAAACATTGATCATAGAAATAGCTGCCTGAAATGACCTTTGTAACTAGCTGATCTTTAGGTGTGTGCACCTGCAATCCCAGCACTCAAGAAGCAGACGCAGGAGGATCACCATGAGTTCAAGGCCAGACTGGGCTATGTAGCAAGACCCAGGCTTCAGAAAAATAACCTTCTACAGCCAGGAATTTAGCTCAGTGGTTCTGGGTCAACCTGGCAAGTGCAAGGTCCTGAGTTGAATCCCCAGTACCATATACCACAGTGCAGAGCATGGTGGCTCACGTCTGTTATCTCAGCACTCGCTGAGGCAGAGGCAGGAGGATTGCTGTGAGTTTGAGGCTTGCCTGGATGATATAGTGAGTTCAGGGCCAGCTTGAACTACAAAGTGAGACCATCTCGTAAAACATATAAAAAAAAATTTTTTTTAAACTCTCCCCATTATCCATTAGGCTTGGAAGGCTGAGGCAGGAAGAATTGTAACTAGGAAAGTTACATTGAGGCTAGCCTGAGGAATTTAGCAAGATCTTGTCTCAAAATAAAAAATAAGCTGGGCACAGTGGTTTGCACTGTTAATCCCAGTACTCTCAGGCTGAGGCAGGATGATCACAATTTCTAACCCAGCCTGCCTTGTTAATATGGCAATTTAACAAGACCCTGTCTCAGAAATAAAAGTGATGAAGAGGCCGAGGATTTAGCTCAGTGGTTCTGGCGCCTGTCTTGCAAGCGCAAGGACCCGGATTTGATCCTCCGGAAACCACGTACAATACTGGGCGTTGAGACTCACACCCAACAGCAATCAGTACCACATACCACAGTGCCAGGCATGGTGGCTCATACCTGTAATCCCAGCACTTGGGAGGCAGAGGCAGGAGGATTGCTGTGATGTGAGTTGGAGGCTGAGCTCAGGGCCAACCTGAACTTTATAAAGCAAGACCCTTTCTCAAAAAAAAAAACAAAACAAGGGCTGGGATTTAGCTCAGTGGTTCTGGCACCTGTCTTGCAAGCGCGAGGACCCGGGTTCAATCCCCAGTAACCACATACAATACTGGGCGTGGAGACTCACCCCAGGAGCAACCAGTACCACATACCACAGTGCCGGGAGTGGTGGCTCACGCCTGTAATCCCAGCACTCGAAAGGCAGAGACAGAGGGATTGCTGTGATGTGAGTTGGAGGCTGAGCTCAGGGCCAGCCTGAACTACAAAGCGAGACCCTGTCTCAAAACAACCTAAAAACAAAACAAAACAAAACAAAACAAAAAGCTAGAACCAGAAAGTCAGACCATGTTCACAAGAGTCTGGAGAAACAGCCACTTTGAAAAAATACTTCGGCAGTTCCTCAGACAATTTGGGGTTACCATGTGACCTAGCCATTCTACTCAGAGTTTTACTGAAGAGAAATTAAGACATCTACAGAGGAACTTTGTACACATACAGTATTAATAGCAGCAGTGTTCACAGTGGCCAAAAGTGGAAACAGACAAGCGTCAGTTGATGAATGGATACAGAAAATGTGATGCATGAGCACAGTGGAATATTATTTGAAGTATCAATGCATGCTACAATATGGATGAACTTGAAAGAGTACTAAGTGAAAGAAACCAGTCACAAAAACCCACATAGCACATAGCTATTTATATGCAAGTCTAGAACAGGGATATACAGAGACAGACTGTAGATTAGTGGTTGCTTAGGGCTGGGAAAAGTGGGTAGGAGCCAAGAGGGGAAAACTAAAGGAGAAGAGATTCTTTTTTAGGTGGAAGTGAATGTTCTCAAATTGACTCTGGTAATTGTGCACATGCTAAAAATATATTGATGTGCGATTTAAATAGGTAAATTTTAAGGTATGTGAATTTCATCTCAGCAAAAAAAAA
>PVIR01042862.1:0-12024 GCA_004026965.1 Petromus typicus | reverse complement strand
TTTTTTTTTTTTTTTTTTTTTTTTTTTTTTTTTTTTTTTTTTTTTGAGACAAGGTCTCATTTTGTAGTTTAGACTGGCCCTGAGCTCACTGTGTAGCCCAGGTGAGCCTGGAACTCACAGCAATCCTCCTGTCTCTGCCTTCTGAGTGCTGGGCTTACAGGCGTGAGCCACCATGCCTGCCACTGTGGTATGTGGTACTGATTGCTGGTGGGCGTGAGTCTCCACATCCTGCATTGTTGTATGTGGTTACCGGGATCAAACCTGGGCCCTTCTGCTTGGAAGGCAGGCAGTGGAACCACTGAGGTAAAACCCTGGCCCATTATTTTTAATTCTTATGAAAATAATAAAATGTTTCTTATTTATAAAACAATTTCTTAGGCAATTGGCAGGTTGATGAAGTCAGGAATTTTATAAAATTAATGTTCTTTAAACTAAAAATAAAATTTTAATCAACAAAAAGGGTACTTTAACTCAGTTGTGATTTAGATCGAAAGTTTGACTATAGAAAGTATATAATACATAAAATAAACCTATATGTGTGTGTGTGTGTGTAAACTATATAAAAAGAATAGGTGTAACTATTCCTCCAGTGAGAAATCAAACTCATTAAGTATAAAACTGGAGGCAAACGACTTTGTATCAAAATGCAATTTCAGCGAAAGATAGAAGCTATCTTCCAGGTGAGGTGGGACCCATCTGTGGTTCCAGCAGTTGGGAGGCTCAGGCAGGTGGATCACCACAAATTCACCCCAAACTGCATAGTGAAATCCTTTCTCAAAACAAGACAAAACAAAACATAAAAATCTGTGGTAGATTATTATAGCCTCTGAATATTCCCTTAATATGACTTAGCTAAAACATCTGTGTCAGCAGCTGAAAGTGCACGTATTCCCACATGCAAGCACTTGATGTGCAGGGACAGGTGCAGAGTGGAATGTGTGAAGAAATTACCGATTTGTCTTGGGAGACAGTGCTGTGCGTTCATCTCTTTATTTTGGTCTTTTGAGATGTGATCTCACTTTTTAATTCATCGTGGCCTTGAATTCACTATGTAGCCCAGTTTGGCCTTGAACTCATGGCAATCCTCCTGCCTCAGCCTCACACCTGGCAAGAGAAAAATGCCTTTTCATCTAATATTGTGTATCATCAGAATTTAGCAGTAGCATCACATAAGAAATGGTGTACAATGTAGAAATACATATTGATCTTTATAATTAAATGGTGTCTAATGCTATTTACAGCATATTTTTTTATAGTGTACTAAATGTTCTATTTAAGCTTGAGGCATTAAGAAATACAAATATGTTTCATTAAAACTCTTAGATTGTGTTGCCCTTCTTTAGGAATTAGTACCATTAGTACTGATATCCTCATATCAGTGAGCTGAGAAACGCCTGTTTTAGGAATTAGCTGGTATATGTTGCAGATTCTGATTTCTAGTGTTGACATATATAAAATCAGACAATTTGAGAAGAAGCGTAGATGCTGTGCTTATGTACAGTGAAGTAGAAGTGGTAGACTATTTGGTAGTCCACTTCAGTGCAGCTCTTCTTGTTGGTCTGACAAGCTTCTGCTTACTATTTGACACATGTTATAAAATGCAGCAGTAAAAACAGAAGTACTATTTTTGAGGAAATAATTGTTAAATTTTTTTCAGAAATGATCATATTTTATGTGGTTCATACAAATGAGTGAACTTTAAGATTATCTTTTAGAAGCAGTATGACTTGATATCACATAAAAGAGATAGAAGTGATTCTTCATACGTTTTAGTTAGGAAATTCAGCAGGGACAGTATTGCTCTTGACTGCTGCAGTAGTAGTACCAGTCTCACTCATGCATACTGCTGCCCACTTCCCAGACCTTTTCTTCATCTCTTCCCTTGGTAAAGAAGGAAAGTCAAGTAACAAAGATAGATTGCTTTTATTTCTAGTGTATTAGCTTTTCATATCTAGGACCAAATGGCTGACGTACACAGGTTAATGGGAAAAAATTTTTAATTTTAACTCATGGTTTCAGTCTAACATGGACTGGTTCCAAGGCAGATACATCCATAGAAGCAGGGCATGGCAAAAAATAACTATTTATTGTCCAGCAGCCAAGAAGGAGAAAAAGGGAGAAAGAGAGAGTGAGAGCCAGGGATTCAAGGTCTGGCTGTGGACCAGATATTGCCCTTACAGTCTCAGTCCTATGACCCACCCAGATGTACCTAGCAGTATCCCTTTATAGTTTCCTTGGTGTCTTTCAAATCAATCAAGTTGGCATGCAGGATTAACCATCTTATAGTAACATTTAGAAGTTCTTTTTTAAAAAATACTGTGTTTGTTATTTATTGATTATTGAATGGTAGCAGTATAAAGATGTTAGTTATATGATGAGCTCATTATGTACACATTTATATGAATGTAATAGAATCCGCAGAAGTTTTTTTGTTCTTGTTTCTGTTCATTTTGGTACTGGGGATTGGATTCAGGACCTTACACTGACCAGGTATGCATGGTGCCACTAGCTAAATCCCCGGCCCCATTTTTTTGTTCTTAATGAGAAAAAGATTGATCTCATTTGATAGATAATCTCTTAAAATTGTATTCTGCTGGTTTAGAAATTTTTCTTACTCTTAATTTTTGTATTTTATTTAAACAGTACAGAATATTATAGGTTCTTTTTTTTTTTTTTTTTTTTTTTTTTTTTTTTTTTTTTTTTAATACAGTGATACATTTGATATTTCCTGGAATGTCAGACCTGGGGTTCGTCAGAGCAGGCTACCAGCTAACACGTCCTTGCTTGATAAAGATGGGATATTTGCTAATTCAGCTAGCAGCAGACTTCTGGAAAGAGCCCATGGAATCCTCACGTCAGTATTGATCAGTAATGTGCATTCCTTTCTTATGAGTGGTTGAAAATTTCTGGTTGAAAAAATGAAGTGATGATTATTATTTTTATGGCTTTAATTTTCATTGAAACAAATCTCAAAAGTATTTGGTCAGTATTTAGAATTAGGAATTTAGAGCACTAGTATTTTTGCTGTTTCATTTTCCTTATATTCAGGAGAATTATGGTTGGATATCATCAGTATGGAGATGATTCTTAATTGCTCTTTGACATACTGTTTATAGAAAAAATAAATAACTGCTAGGTATTTTAGTTGATATTATAGCTATTGCCCTTTAATTCTTCAAACAATTAGGCAGTAGATGCCCTATAAGTGGTAAATGTGAGTATATATCATGGTATATAACCTTCATGCAAAACTTCTATTTCTCAGTATAGCATCAGTATATTTCAGGCACTTTCCAAGCATGTTTCTTGACCAGTAGCTGAAGCTGTGGCTGAATTAGGTTCCTTAATCTGTCTGAGCCATTCTTTATCAGTATTAGTAGGCTTAGTTTATGTAGGTCTTGCTCTGATCCAGAAATGTATATGAATAAATTTAATTCTCAGCAACTCTAAAATAGGTAGTATTATTGTACTCATTTTATGTTATAATGAAGTCAAGGGTTAGAGATGTTAGACTTTAGTAGGTGGTAGACCTTAGATTCTAGCATAGGTCTTTGTAGTTTAAACATACTTATAGCCTTGGGTTTTTATTCATTCTTTCTGAAGCTAAAAGAAACTGAATATAAATATGATGTTGAGTTGTGACTAAGAAGAAAAACATTTCTAATTTTCAAATATGCAGAATTACATTTTGCCAAAAAGTATATTTTTAGAGATTAATAAAATTCAGCATCCCTAAGTGACAAAAGTAAATCTTTTGTAGGTATAAGAAAGCAGAGCCTTACTAATATCCCCCAAGAAAGAAAAAAGCATACCTTGTAATGTACAAAATTACATTATTAATCATGAGGCTTAAATCTGCTATTCTTATGTGAGAAAACAGATATTTTCCCCTCTTTTCCTTGCTTAGCCTTTTCTGTAGAGGTAGCTGCTTGACTGAATGATATAATATTTTTGTCTAGGTTACCTACATTCTTAATAATGGATAGTCTAGTGTTTATAGACTTTGAAGTCATTTATCTCTGTGGTAGTTTTATTGCCTAACAAGTGATTTGTCTCTATAGGAGAAACAAAAACTTCAAATCCAAACCTGCCCTTCCAAAGGTAAGTATTGTGAAAAAGCTTTTTTTCTATTGTTCCCCTGTCAAGCAATTATTTTTTATTACTCTTGGAAGCAATCCTTATAAATTGACAACAAGAAATACTGTTATTTCTGTCCATTCTTGTGCTGAATGGATTTAAGCTGAATGCGTTTCAGAAAATACTCTTAAGTCTGTTGTTTCATGTAAATTATGGGTTACGAGAATATCATTTTCTGTTGGTTCTTATTTTTATTTTTTACAACCACACAATGAAATACTATGCAACTATTACATTTTTTTGTGTCATCATTAAGTTTATTGGTACATTTTAGGTATACATTATGATCACATTCATCATTGAGAATTTGTCCCTGTATCTAATGTATCTTTTTTTTTTTTTGAGACAAGGTCTCGCTTTGTGGTTCAGGCTGGCCCTGAGTTCAGCCTCAAACTCACATCACAGCAATCCTCCTGCCTCTGCCTCCCGAGTGCTGGGATTACAGGCGTGAGCCACCACACCTGGCACTGTGGGATGTGGTACTGGTTGCTGCTGGGAGTGAGTCTCCACACCTAATATTGTATGTGGTTAACCAGGGAATCGAACCTGTGACCTTACTTGCAAGACAGGCACCGGAACCACTGAGCTAAATCCCCGGCCCTCTAATGTATCTTGATTCTGATCTTTTCCCATTCCCCTGCCCTTCCTATAACCTCCTCCCAAAGTACATAAGCTCTCAGTTTTTTTGTTTTACCTTCAGATTTTTTCTGTCACTTCTTGGCTTTCCTCTTGCCCCTTTGTTTTTAAAAGCTCATGGATATAAATGTGAATTTTCTTTTTGTAAGGCTATTTTCATTTCTTCTTGAGCCAGGATAAGATCAAATTCTAAATTAAAACTTGTAGTTAGTGCTCATCTAATCCTCATATTTACCAAAATTAGACAGGCTTTTTCTGTATTGAGCTCTTGATGGTCTGTGTGGGCTTGTAACTTCTGATGTGGCTGCTTAGCTTCACTCCAGTAGTACAAACATGGCTATTAATATGTAATAGGTAGACAGGGATTTAGCTCAGTGGCACTTCTGCCTGCCTTGAGGTTATAGGTAGTTAGGGAGTGCTTCTGTAATCCAATAGAATTTTACTGATTGACGCCAAAATTGGAATTTCATATAATTTTTTGCTTTCCTGAAATATTATTTGATGTTTTCATCCATATAAACCATATAAAAGTACAGTGTGCCAGATTGAGACATGAGCTATAACTATTATATACTAATCTTATGCAGAGTGGTACTTCATAATTTTTTATTAAATTGTTACTTTAGTATTTCCTTCTGTTCTGCTCTCCCAAAGAAGGAATCATTAGTGTGTGGGATCTGAAAAGGCACATCTGGTAGAAGTAAAGAGTAGAGTGCAAGTTACCACAGGTTAGGGAAGTAGAAGTGGATGGGGGGAAGAGTAGAGTTTCTTTTAGGCAGTAGGAATAAGTTCTACCAATTTATTGGACAGCCTGATAACTGTATTATGTATTTTACAGTTGGCTAAAAAGTAAATTGTAAGCACTCTCTCCTCAGAGAGATAAGTATATGAGGTAATAGATAAATTATTTACTCCATTTAAGCATACAGTGAATACATTTATTGTAATGTTACACTGTGCCCTATAAATATATACTATTTACCAGTTGAAAATAATATATTAAGTACTTTTATTATAGTCACTGACATAAAGTAAATTAGAGATTGCCAAGAAGCTGCATGCCAGGTTTTAGGAATTGGGAAGAATTACAGAATGGCATAAAGGATAAATAAGACATTAGAGTTGATGAGTATATCTGTTATCTTGGTTGTGGTGTGTGCGTTTGTCTTTGTAGTCGTTGTCGTCTTGTCCTTCTCTCCTCTTCCCTCTTGACATTGAATCTAGGCACCCTCTACCACTGAGTTATAGTCTCAGTCGTTTTATTTTTTAATTTTAGTTGGGGTCTTGCTAAGTAGGTTGCCCAATCTGGCCTTGATAAGATCTTCTAAGTAGCTGGGATTACAGGTCTGTGCCAGCACACCCAACTCTTAGTCTGTTTTCTGTTAATATTATTGAGACTTGCAGAATTATTGAAACGGGAATATTTATAAAGGAAAGAAGTTTACTTAGCTCATGGTTCCAGATGCTAGAAGTCTGAGATCAGGGGACCACATGTAGCAAAGGGCAGATGAGCACCTGATGGATAAAACTTGGGATCAGTGTAGCTGTATTTCAGCCCCTTTTATGGTAGCTAATCCAGTTCTAAGAAAGTGACATTAAACTACTGAAAAAAGGTGTTAATCCCTTACTGTACATATTTCAGATACTCTGAGAACATTACATGATTTTTTCCCTTTGAGTATGCTATTGGCCAACTTTTTACAAGAAGTGTATTAGTAATAGAGAATAGTAAGATTTTGGGAGAGATTTTTTTTTTTTTGAGACAGGATCTCGCTTTGAGGTTCAGGCTGGCCCTGAGCTCAGCCTCCAACTCACATCACAGCAATCCTCCTGCCTCTGCCTCCCAAGTGCTGGGATTACAGGCGTGAGCCACCACGCCCAGCACTGTGGTATGTGATACTGATTGCTGCTGGGTGTGAGTCTCCACGTCCAGTATTGTATATGGTTAACCAGGATCGAACCCAGGTCCTTGCGCTTGCAAGACAGGTGCCAGAATGACTGTGCTAACTCCCCGGCCCTTGAGAGAGAATTTGACCCTATCTTGATCATTTAGAACCTCTCTCTCGGACTTGGTCTTGCTTTCCTGCTCTTATCTCCCCCTCTCCTCACCTCCTTTCCTTAAAGGCCCTGGATTCCAGCACAGTCACAGTGTCACATTTCACAGCTCCCACTGGACATGTTAAATACATGCAATTGGTTTTGTGTTGGTAAAGCTGTTGGAAAAGGTTCATGGGAGGAAAAGAGTCAAAGTTTTTGTGCCTTTTACCTATTTGAATGTATATCTTTTGAATCTATAACTACTGTTAATTAATTTAAGCTTTTTAATTTAAAATATCAACTAGTTGCATAGTATATGCTAGGTAAGCCATGTCCCTATCCTTGGCTCACAGATTTTGCCTCAGACTGAGTTCTGTTTAAAATTAAAAAGAATAGGAGCTGAGTAGGTCTGGGGTGCTGGAGAATGAGTCAGACAAAGGAATGATGCATAGATTGAGTTTGCAGAATGAGTCTGAATTCTCCAAGGTGGTAGTCATCACAGGAATTCTTCTATCCAAACCCCTGGAATACTCCACTTAGCATTTAGCTTGTACATTTACATTTCAGAGATGACATACAATGTTCCCTTTGGATCGCAGCCTGGCTTTTGAAGAGAATTGAGATTTTCTGGGCTGAAATGGATCCTTCCACATGACCATCCCTCTTAATGACAGTGCTTTATTTTTTCTCTCAGACTTTATTTCTTCTCCTAACCTGTTCTTCTGTTAAATTTCCTTTTCTGACATGACCTAGTTTTTGAGTTACATTTTTTTTCATTGAGTTTGTTGGTGCAATTTAGGTGTACAGTATGATCACATTCATCTTAGGGAATTTATACCTGCACATGTGATATCTTGGTTCTTTTTTCCCCACACCCCCTCCCTCCCTTTTCACTCTTTCCTTCACTTTTCACTATTTACAAATGCTTTGTTTTTTTCATTTTTTTCACCTTTCCCTTGCCCCCCCCCCATTCTCCTTCCCTTTTGAACATTTTCGTCCTTTTTCATAATTCTATTATTACATTTTGTCTTTATTTACACTTTGTTTCTCACAGTACAGAAACAATTTGGAAGGTCTTAGGTGCAGCTGAAGAATGTGTATGCTGATGTTGTGGGATGGAACACTCTGTAGAGATCTATCCTTTGGTATAACATTGTTGATTTTTTTGTGTAGTTGATTTAATTTTTCTTTTGGGGGAGCGGGTATTGGAAATAGAACTCAGGGGCTTGTGATTACCAGGCAGGCACTGAACCATTGAGCTACATCTGTGGTCCCTGATGTGTCTGTTCATGACTGGGGAATTGAGGTCCCCCATTACAATTGTATTAATGCTTATTTTCTTTTCATGTGTGTTAATATTTGCTTTATATAGTTGGGTTGACTTGTATTTGGTGCATATATATTTATGGTTGTAATTTCCTCTTCATGGATTGTTCTTTTCATTAGGATAACCTTATTTCTCTCTCTTAATCATGGAATAGCTACCCCTGCTTTTTTCTGAATTTCTCTTGTGTGGAATTTTGTTTTCCACACATTGATTTTCAGTCTGTGGGTTTCTTTTTGAAGTAAGTGTATTTCTTGTATGCTGCATATTGTTGGATCTTTCTTTTTTATTCATTCTGCCAGTTTATTTCTTTTGATTGTTGAATTGAGACTATTGATACTAATGGTTACAGCTGATATATATTGGCTTATTCTTGTCGTGGTATTTTCCTGTTATTGTTTTCCCCTGTTGTTATTCCCTGTTTAATTTCTTGCCTTGCCTGGTGGATTAATTCCATTGGGGTTCACGGAGTTATGATCTATACTGTCTCTTTCTGTAATACCCTTCAGAATATTTTACAGTGTTGGTATGGCATTCATGATTTGTTACCTCAGATGTTCTTTGCCATAGAAGCATCTTATTTTTCCATCCACTTTGAAGGATAATTTTGCAGGATATATAAATGGCGTTGGAAGTTTTCTTTTTAGGACTTGAAATACTTCCCTCCAGGCTTTTTAACTTGAGGGTTTGTGTTGAGAAGTGTGCTGTGATTCTCATGGGCTTTCCTTTATGTGTGATTTGTTTCTTTAACAGCTGTTACCATTTTGTTCTTGTGTTGGGTTTCTGGAATCTTGACTTTTACATGCCTAGGTACAGTTTTTTTTTATTACAGCTAGTTGGAGTTCTGTATGCCTGATTTATCTGCATGTCACATTCTTTGTGTGGGAAGTTTTCAGAAATTACTTCTGTAAATAGTTTGTTTATATCATAAACCATGTTATCAAAACCATTTTATCAAGATAAAATAAAACAGGACAAAAACAAGGGAAAGAAATGGAGGAAAAAGATGTCCACTTCCAGCCCTGTCTCTGCAGTCTCTGTAGACCACATGGGCAATGTACAGATCCAAGGGGATTAATCCCAGCAAGCCAGCTACAGTCCACTAAAGTTCAGACTGGTTTCTGGCTGAGGCTGGTACTGAGCTCCTATTGTGGGTTTGAACTCCTCGCTCCATTGCAGGTTTAAGCCACCTTTTCCTCATAATAAGTCCGAACTCCTACAGGAGATGGTGACCTCAACAACTCACCAGCCACTGTAGTTTGCTACATCTTTATTACAATGTCTCTCAGTTTTGCTCTCCAGGTAGGCTTCAGTTCTCAGGAGAGACCCATCTCTCTTCTGCTTACTCTGCCATCTTCCTGAGTTCAGAACCATGTTTTTTGCTGTTGTTGTTGTTGTTGTTGGTGGTGGTGGTGGTGGTGTTTTTGTTTTGTTTTGTTTTTGAGACCAGGTCTTGCTTTGTAGTTCAAACTGGCCCTGAACTCACTATGTAGCCTAGGCTAATCTCATACTCACACCAATACTCCTGCCTCTGTCTTCCACATGCTGCGATTATAGGCCAGAACCACCATGCCGGACATTGTAATGTGTGTTACTGGGGATCGAACTCAGGACCTTGCACTTTCCAGGCAGACATGGGAACCACTGAGCTAACTAACTCCTTGGCCCAGAGCCATGGTCTTTCTCTCTGGTCCCTGGTGCCCACCGTCTGGTCCCTGGTGCTTTTGCTGAGCGAGTCTAGATCCCTTTGTAGCTCCTGAGGGGGGGGAGCCATACTATCTGAGTTAACATTTTTAATTGACTTTTACATTGCCTTATTGTTCATTTCTGCTTTCCTACTCTGCTTGTCAAAGTTCATTCCCAAAATGTATGGTTAGTAAATTTTAATTTTACTATGTGGCTAGTAAATTTTTTTTTTTTTTTTTTTTTTTAGGTTTTTTGAGACAGGGTCTCGCTTTTGTGGTTTAGGCTGGCCCTGAGCTCAGCCTCCAACTCACATCACAATCCTCCTGCCTCTGCCTGTGGCTAGTAAATTTTATAGTCACTCAGACTTAAATCTTGAAGTAATTTTATTGCCTTTTTAGTCCTCCCTAACATTATAAAAATACCTTAACTGGTTAGGGCTGCTATAATAAATTACCTTAGACTGATTATTATTGTTAACAGTTCTGGGGGCTGGGAATTCCAAGATCATAGAGCCTGCAGATTTGATGTTAAATGATGTCCCATTCCCTGTAGCCATCTCTGTGGCATTTTAATGTGATCTTCTCTTTGTCCAGTGGTGGAAGGAGCAAACAAGCTCCCAGGGGTCTTTTAGTAAGGGCACTAACCCCATGTGAAGGTCAGCACTTCATGACTCCAATCTCCTTCAGAAATCTTGCTTCTGTCCTGTTGGCATTATCTGTAAAGTACCTTGTAGAGAGCAGTAAATAATTACTGAAAACGATGAGTTAAACTTAAGAACTAAATAATAATGATAGAACTAAGAAGCAATAAAGTAGATAACAGAAGCTCTAAGAACAGAATTAACTTTATATGCTTTTCCTTTGAAGTCTGTGACCTTTTCATCTTTATCCTACTTTATTTTTTCATAAGTCGTAGTATTCCTTAATGTCGTAGGAATCAATACAACATAGGCTGCTTTGTAATAGTCACTTTGTGAACATTTGTTCATTCATCAGGTTATGAGTTTTTGAGCGTAGGTCTGGTCTCCAGTTGCTGAAGAAGAAATTATTTAAATTAGTTGATAACTGTCCATTAGTTCATTTAAACTAATGTTTATTAAATATTTACTATATAGGGGCCAGGGATTTAGCTCAGTGGTTCCAGCGCCTGCCTTTCAAGTGCAGGGTCCTAGGTTTGATTCCCAGTAACCACATACAACAGTGTTGTGGTATTTAAAGCAGAAATTTGTAGGAAACTTGTATTTAAGCTACTAGTTGAAAGCCAGATGAAACCAAACCTTGTGAGAGATCTGGCTGTAGAATACACTACAGTGTGAAAATATTTCCTGAGCCAGGAATCAATATACATTTTTACAAAGTTTTAAAAACTCCTAAACTCCTTGATAGCAATGCTGTTTTACAGTTAGTTTTCATAATATAGTGGGAGCTTTTTTTTTTATCATGTAAAATAGTAATTACCATAGTTTTAAATATAGATCAAAACTGAAAATTACTCTTTCCCTCTGGAACATAACATCTTAATTTCTTTTCCTTCCCATCTTCCCTTTTCCTTCTCTCTCCCTCCTTTTCTACCTCCTTTCCTCCCTTTGCCTGTCTGCCTTTCTGCCTCACTTCTGATATCCAACATGTAGAGCATTTCACTTGTTTCTTTCTGCTGGAAGAGTTTGGAAAAAAAATTTTTTTTTTTTTGAGACAGGGTCTTGCATTGTTGTTCAGGCTGGCCCTGAGCTCAGCCTCAAACTCACATCACAGCAATCTTCCTGCCTCTGCCTCCCGAGTGCTGGGATTACAGGCATGAGCCACTACTCCTGGCACTGTGGTATGTGGTGCTGATTGCTGCTGGGGGTGAGTCTCCACGCCCAGTATGGTATATGGTTACCGAGAATTGAACCCGGGTCCTTGTGCTTGCAAGATAGGTGCCTGAACCACTGAGCTAAATCCCCGGCCCTGGAAATACTTTTGATGACAACATTACAACCTTTTTATGAGTACTATAGTACTCAGTTGTGTGGATGAAATGTAAAGTATTCCATAGAATTATATATCTATTAGTAATTTTCACTGTATTTTGAAATATGATGCCATAGATAGCATGGAGATCTTGTTTGATAATCTTCCTACAATAATACCTAGAAGTAAAATTACTTGCCAGGAAAGTTTTACTAATTAATATTAACAGAATAGTGCATATGAGCCCATTTTCCC